>CM065592.1:6621813-6671033 GCA_033119425.1 Bufotes viridis
GCGGCTGTGTCACACATAATGTACAGAGCAGATGATGGAGGTGACTGTGCGGCTGTGTCACACATAATCTACAGAGCAGATGATGGGGGTGACTGTGCGGCTGTGTCACACATAATGTACAGAGCAGATGATGGGGGTGACTGTGCGGCTGTGTCACACATAATGTACAGAGCAGATGATGGGGGTGACTGTGCGGCTGTGTCACACACAATGTACAGGCTTTCACTCATATCCCAACTGCCATACACACGGTCACATGTCCCTTATCCGCCAATAGAAGCTTGCAGGCCCTTAGTCTCCACATACACACAGTTTTCCATAACAACCCAGCCATTTCTCTTCACTGCTGTAGGTCATCTTAAGGCTAGGGCTACATGACGACAATAAGTCGAACGGCACAAAGGCCACAACTACACTGCTACATCAATCTTGGATGGATTTTTTGCGACTGTCATGTCACAGTGCGACATCATAGCCTATCATTATAAAACTTGTTGCGCGACATTGGTACAACAAAATGTAGCGCGATACATGTAGCCCTACCCTTAAAGGGACAGGGTGCTAGTTAAAACAATAAAAAAGATAAAGCAGCTGAACAAAAATCACTAACACTTGGAGAGAATTCGTAAAGTATATTTTTATTTATCTTATGCACTTATATAGCGCTGACATATTCGGCAGCGCTGTACAGACATTAACATCACACTGTACCCAATGGGGCTCACAATCTACGTTCCCTATCAGCCTGTCTATGGAGTGTGGGAGGAAACCGGAGAACCAGGAGGAAACCCACACAAACACCGGGAGAACATACTAACTCCATGCAGATGTTGTCCTTGGTAGGATTCGAACCTAGAAACCCAAGACACCAGTGCTAACCACTGAGCCAGCGTGCTGCATACCAGTGCTAACCACTGAGCCACTGTACTGAGCAGGAAACAAAATCTCCCATATAAGAGTCCAGTAGACACAACGGGCTCATTCACACACTTGTGTATTTCGGTCAGTGTTTGTATAAGTCTGAACCAGGAGCAGAATGTGAACAGACACACGTGTAATGGAAAGATTTCCACGTCTTCCTCCTAGTTATGGATTACAAATACTTATATAAAAGACTGATCAAAAATCACAAGTGTGAATGAGGCTTTACAATAAACGATTGCCGAGGTTGCTTATGCCAAAGGACAGCACCAAGTGTTCGATCCGAGAATTTTTTGGCTCAAAAAATTATTGTGAATTTAATTTATTACTGTTTTTCCCAAGTTCCAGCACCTTTATCTTTATATACTGTATGAATGAAGACTGATCATAAATATGTCCACATAAAGTATGTCAGAAGATTTCATGGGGAGCCCTTCCTTTTTTCACTATGTCCTCTGGATCCTCCTGCAGTGTGGGTGGAGGTATGAATACAGTAAGAAGAAATGTTCATGGGGACAATTCATCTTCACGGCTCTGACAGAATACAAGGCTCTTCATTTTTTAATATCAGCAACAATTCTTCTCCATGGATCCCGGTCACTGATGACTTCAGGTAAATATCATTTGGATGTCTGACCAATCCAGGTTCATTCAGCCCAAAAATAAATCTCCTTATTGACTAAAATTATTTGAAATCTGTGAAACCTGCTGGGTTAAATCATTTTCCCCTTCCTTCTAATACATTTTCCACACATAGACGATTAAACCACCTTCTGCTCCGTGTGACTTCTCTGATGAATCTCAAGTTCGGCTTTAGTAATAAAACATTTCCCACATTCTAAACATGAATATGGCTTCTCTCCTGTGTGAATTCTCTCGTGTCTAACAAGATGAGATTTATCTCTGAAACATTTCCCGCATAGTGAGCATGAATACGGCTTCTCTCCTGTGTGAATTCTCTCGTGTATAATAAGATGAGATTTATCTCTAAAACATTTCCCACATAGTGAGCATGAATACGGCTTCTCTCCTTTGTGACTTCTCTCGTGTCTAACAAGACTTGACTTTTGTGTAAAATGTTTTCCACATTCTGAACATGAATACAACTTCTCACCTGTGTGACTTCTCTGATGTTTAATAAGACTTGATTTATCTTTAAAACATTTCCCACATTCTGAACATGAAAATGGCTTCTCTCCTGTGTGAATTCTCTCGTGTATAACAAGATTTGCCTTATTGGTAAAACATTTATCGCATTCTGAACATGCAAATCGTTTCACCCCAGTGTGATTTTTCTCATGTTTAATGAGATTTGATCTATTTGTGAAACATTTTCCACACTCTGAGCATGGATACGGCTTCTCTCCTGTGTGACTTCTCTTGTGTATAATAAGTTCTGATTTAGTTATAAAGCATTTCTCACATTCTGAACATGAAAATGGCTTCTCTCCTGTGTGAATTCGCTCATGTCTCATAATATATGATTTATTTGAAAATGATTTGCCACACTCTGAACACGAATATGGTTTCTCTCCTGTGTGACTTCTTTCATGTATAACAAGCTCTGATTTAGTTATAAAACCTTTCCCACAGTCTGAACAGGAATATGGCTTCGCTCCTGTGTGGATTCTCTCATGTCTGACAAGATCTGATTTATTTTTAAAACATTTCCAACACTGTGAACATGAAAATGGGTTCTCACCTGTGTGAATTGTCTCATGTCTAACAAGAATTGCCTTTTTAATGAAAGACTTCCCACATTCAGAACATGTATATGGTTTTTCTCCTGTGTGACTCTTCTGATGTTCCCTAAGTTTTGCTTTAGAAATAAAATATTTTCCACAATCAAAACATAAAAATGGCTTCTCCCCTGTGTGAATTCTTTCATGTATGACACAAGTAGATTTTTTTGTAAAACATTTCCCACACTCTGAACATGAATATGGCTTCTCTCCTGTGTGAATTCTCTCGTGTTTGATAAGATCTGATTTACATACAAAACATTTCCCACATTCTGAACATGAATATGGCTTCTCTCCTGTGTGAATTCTCTCGTGTTTAACAAGATCTGATTTAAAAACAAAACATTTCCCACATTCTGAACATGAATATGGCTTCTCTCCTGTGTGAATTCTCTCGTGTTTCGAAAGATATGTTTTAGTTTTAAAGCACTTCCCACATTCTGAACAGGAATACTGCCTCTCTCCTGTTTGAACTCTTCTGTGCCTAAAGATTGTTGAGCTATATGTAAACGGTTTTGCAAATTTACCATACTGAATCCTTTTGCCCTCTTTCTGCCCAGTACTTGCAGTAACAATCTGTGATTGGTCAGAAGAAGGTTCCTTATGATTAGGACGATTATAGGATAGATCTGTACTGTGAAGTCCTGGATGGACATTATGGGTAATGAGGTTTTCTCCTGAAGAGCTCTGCCCGATATCTTCATCTTCTACTTTATAATCTGGTGAGAACATGAACCTTCCATCAGACTTCTTACTGGAATTTTCTGTTAGAAATAAAAATAGCAAATTGTAAAACACTTAGCAGAAGGTGAGGTGGAGGATGGTTTAGATGCCTACAGACATGTCTACCTCGGAGGAGTATAGTGATGACTTCTGGAGCTACTCTGAAGGTCCACGCCCAACTGCTCACCTGGTGTATCTGGCGCGATCACATTTATCCAGAACATTCTCACCCAGGTGTGTCATACAGACCAGTTTTAGTACAATATTAATTGCTTTGATTAGTATCATTTTGTGGTCTTTGTCCACTCCATGTTTATTTAGACCTATCCAGAGAATGACAGAGCAGTCATTCTGCAAGAAAAAGGGGGTCAGTCAGCACATCCCAAAGTGCAGGTGCACGCTGCTATGGCCAAATACACAATAAAATATATACAATGCAACCGCACTCTGCAGACCAAATAACGTCTGCTACAGGGAATGCAGGTACCAACATGTTTTCAATTAGAGTAAGTATAAAGCTGCAGTCTGCACTCACTGGAAACCTTTTGGCATCCGGAGAGGTATAGAGTGGACCCTCATTGCATTTATTGGAAGCCATCTCGCACCAGGTAAGGTACAGAGTGAGCTTAGCATGCATGTTGGTACCTGCATTCCCTGTAGCAGAGTGGACCCAGCATGCATGTGGAACGGACATGCCATGAATCTTGTGGAGGCTGTGAGGGCACATAGATGGCGTTTAGTGTTAGGTTCCCGTCTTTACAGAGATCGCCTTGACGTGTGGCAGATGGGCCCAGATTATTTTGTACAAAATTTATTTGCTAAGAATCTCTACTTTATTAATAAGCAGAGGATCAACATTAGAGCATTTATTATGACGTTTAAGTACTTTATTTGGTCTGCAGAGTGCGGTTGCATTGTATATATTTTTAGAGCAATCATCCTGTCACTCATTCCAGTCCTCCAGCTACTAGGGTTGTTTCAGGTATTGAACTTTCGATACCCAATCGATACTTTTATGCCAGTATTGATTCGGTATCGGGATGTTCGTTATTTCGATACTAGACCGCGCTACTGCGCAGTCTAGTATCTCCTGTTATGGGAGGACACGGCGTGTGCAGCGCTCGGCACGCGCTGTGTCCCCTGAGGCTGTAGATAGTGGAGAAGGAGGGAGGTAGGGAACCCCTCCCTCCCATGCCGCGGCCGGCGGTGATTAGTGCGGGAGGAGGGACATGGGTGGAGAGAACTGCTGCGCCGGGCGAACGGCAGCCGCCTCCTCCTCAGTGTCCTGTGCCATCCTCCTCCTGTGTGCTCCTCCACTGTCCTCCTCCTGTGTGCTCTTCCGCCTGCAACAAGTACACGTCCTGCCGCTCTGCCCCCGCTCCTGCCTCTCTGCCCCTGCTCCTGCCTCTCTGCCCCCGCTCCCGCCTCTCTGCCCCAGGTCCCGCCTCTCTGCCCCAGGTCCCGCCTCTCTGCCCCTGCTCCCGCCTCTCTGCCCCAGCTCCCGCCTCTCTGCCCCTGCTCCCGCCTCTCTGCCCCTGCTCCCGCCTCTCTGCCCCTGCTCCCGCCTCTCTGCCCCTGCTCCCGCCTCTCTGCCCCCGCTCCTGCCTCTCTGCCCCCGCTCCTGCCTCTCTGCCCCCGCTCCTGCCGCTCTGCCCCAGGTCCCGCCGCTCTGCCCCCGGTCCTGCATCTCTGTCCCCGGTCCCGCCGCTCTGCCCCCTTTAATGAGGCCGGTGCCGGTGGTATCCGCCTCCTGTATCTGTATTAAAGGTTAATTATTGTGTGGGCAGTGCGACCCCCACCTCCCCCATATTCAACTAAATGAGTGGGCAGGGCGCCCTCAATCCCACCCCCTCCCAGTATTAAAGTTTTTAGATCATTGGTGGCAGTGGCCACAGGGTCCCCTCCATTGGTGGCAGTGGCAGTTGCCCATGGCAGCCAGGGCTACAGTAGTGTCCTGGCTGCCATGGTAACCGATCGGAGCCCTACATTGCGATCGATTACCATGACAACCAGGACGCTACTGAAGCCCTGGCTGCCAGGGGGCTCCCTGCTGCTATGTTCACAGGGCAGCAGGGAAATGTGACGTCCTATTCACCCCGATAGAGATCTATTAGGGTGAATAGGACAAGGGATGAAAAGATCCCAGGTTATATGGCCGGCAATGAAAATCCCATAGACTGTAATGGTTTTCTACTACGGTCTATGGACCAAGCGATTAGAAGATCCCAGGTTCTAGCCCCCAATGGGACTAAGAGTTATTGAGTAAAAAGTTTTAGATTTAAAAAAAGGAAAAAAAAAAAAAAAACATTTACAAATACAAAAAACAAAAAAATTAGATTTTACATATAAAAATAAACAAAAATACCCATAAACACAGCAGACATCACCTCCTCTGTAAATGTCTGCACTATTAAAATCTAAAAAAGTTTTTCCTAAGAGATGGACGCCATAATGGTAAAAAAAAAAAAAAAAAACACACACAATTTGCCTTTTCTTTTCACATTTTCTCCCACAAACAATTGAACAACAGTGATGAAGAAGCCATAAGTAGCCCAAAAAAGATGCCAACAAAAAGTACAATATGAAAACATTCTGACGGTCAGCAAATGGCGATGTAAAGAATTTTTTTTTTCAAATCTTTATTTTTTTAAGTATTAAAACAAAGTAAGA
This sequence comes from Bufotes viridis, assembly GCA_033119425.1. Classification (NCBI taxonomy): domain Eukaryota; kingdom Metazoa; phylum Chordata; class Amphibia; order Anura; family Bufonidae; genus Bufotes; species Bufotes viridis. The sequence goes on from CM065592.1 coordinate 6,627,870, forward strand.
ACTTTACCGATTTGGTGTCGCTGTAATTGTACTAACCCCCAGAATAAGAAGGTCGTGTTATTTTTAGCGCATTCATACAATCAAAATACAAAAAACCTTGGAGGAATTGGGTTTACTTTTTTTTATTTTACCTCACAAACAATTTTTCCCATTTTCCGATACAAGACACGGTGAATTAAATGGTGCCCCCTCACAAATAATCCCGCATACGGGTGTGCGACCGGAAAATTCTAAGCTACGGCTCTTGGAATGTGCGGGGGGGAAATGAAAACTGAAGGAATTAATCACCGAGACATTTTTCATTTCCGTTGTTTCCTCCCGACCTTCCAAGAACCATAACCTTCTTCACTTCTGATGAGGGATGATTTTTGTGTGGGACAAGTTTTATATTTTCTTGGCACCAATTTTTCTGCCATGGTTTTTTGGGTTGTATTTTTATGATGCTCATTATAAACTAAAACTGACATGAAGATCTCACTCGTGGCTCCTTAGGGGACATCTACATGTGATCTTCTGCTCTTCCGTACCATAGACTACAATAATATATTATCACAGTCTATGGGGTTTTCACAGGCTGCCAGTCAGACAGAATCAGCCTTCATTAGGCCGCAGGCTATCATAGCAGACGATCAGACCCATGACACCTCCCCAAGGGGGCTCCGATCAGAGGGCCGAGAAAGCCCCTCCCCTATACAACCACTCAGATACCACAGGCACTACTGATCGCAGCACCTAAGGCATTAAAAGACTGGGATAGGTTTAATAATACAGCCGATACCCACAGCTCGTGTTCCTGCTCCGTACACCTCTCGCCCCGATGACTTACTATTAATGATGGGGCCAAGAGGTGAAATGGGAAACTACGTTTCAATAAATATAGAGATTTATAAAATACACCATTTTGATGAAGGAAACTGGGTTTTCTCAGACCTCAGCCGTTCATCGCCCCCCACAACCTGCTGCTAAGCCGAGTGTCCAGCCTGGAGCATGAGAGGACGGAGAGAAGAGCTCGGAGAGGATGTCTATGTGCAGTCACCGCTCCCTCCGCTCCTGCACATAACACAGGGGCCACTGCCCGGAGTGCTACTTTACTGCAGCTCTAAGGTGGAGCCTCACCTGAAGAAACCTCCCTTCCTCCATTCATGATCCCATACCTGTGGTGACATGGACTGGAATGTCCTCCTCCACCTCACTCTTACACGGGGGATCGCCCATCATCCGCTCTTCTTCATCCTCCACTTTAATATCAGTCACATCTTCCCCCTGATTCGTCATCTGTAACAATTCAGGACAATACAGCAGACAGGTGGGAAATCTAACAGATCCACAGAAGAGACCCCCACCATCTATGACCCCTCTATGACTGCAGGACCTCCTATATAGATGTGTATAGGGCTCAGCTCCATCTACCTGATGGTTCTCTGGGGGCTTCTCCTCTGGACAGTCCTGGGAATACAGAGGACGGGGACATCTCTCGGGGGGACTTCTCCTCCTGGATCCATCTGTGGAGACACAAGCAGAATATTATATATCATGATGAGATGATGGGAGTAGTATCCAGGGGATCCCGACACCTCTATAATCAGGTAGATCTCTTCTTACCTGGTGATGTCAGAGGCCGGGGAGCCTCCATCATGGCCTCCTTGTACAGATCCTGCTGTCCTTCTATATACTCCCACTCCTCCATGGAGAAATAGACCGCCACATCCTGACACCTTACAGGAACCTGACAACACAATGACACCGTCATCACCCAGACCCCCCAGTGCTGTTACTGGAGAATTTCCCAGCATTCCCAGCAGTGTCACCTCTCCAGTCAGCAGCTCCATCATCTTGTGGGTGAGCTCTAGGATCTTCTGCTCATGTATCAGGGGAGGCTCTGTGATGGGGGTCCTGCTCCACCCTCCGGACTCATGGATGATGGGAGTCCCCCCCGATGTCTTCTTCACTATGGTGTAATCCTGTGGATGGAGAGAGACACTTAGGGAAAGAAATTCCTTCCTGACTCCGGATCTACACTCAGAATCCCTCCCGGGATCATGGCCCCATCTCCAGTAATCCAGTCACTAGAAGCTGGAATATTATTACCCTCCAGACCTCCAGGCCCCTTCTGGACTCTTCTAGAGAATCCCCCATGACTCCTTCCTCTGGCAGAGAGCTCCATAGTCTCACTGCTCTTACAGTAAAGACTCCTCCTCTATGTTGGTGCAGAAACCTTCTTTCCTCTAGACGTAGTGGAGGCTCCTTGTTAGGGGTGGGCGATATGGCCTAAAATTTATATTGCGATATAATATGAAGCATGTGCGACATGCGATATATATCGCGATATATATTTTCTATATTGGAGGGAGGGTTGTTAAACGTTTTTTTTTTTTTCCTTCAACTTTTTATTTATCGTAATAACTATTTCGCCTCCTTAGGGGCTAGAACCCTTGTCCTATTCACCCCGATAGATCTCTGACACTGTCCCTGTGCTCTGGGCACACAGCAGCAGGGAGCTGACCATAGCAGCCAGGACATCAGTAGTGTCCTGGCTGCCATGGTAACCGATCGGAGCCCCAGCATTACACTGCTGGGGCTCCGATCACAACTGCCACCAATGATCGGGAGGGGGGGGCCCTGTGCCACCAATGGGTGAACAGAAACGTAGCCTGCATGTGCCGGCCATATACCATACTGGGCCTCTGTGACTGCACTCTGCGATCCACCGTTAATTGCGGCGGATCGCAGCAGGCAGTCATAGAAGCCGGGTATGGGATATGGCCGGCACATGCAGGCATATAGGAGCTTTCATTAGGTGGCAGCACATAGGGGGCACTTACTAATATATCTGTGTGGGGCTCCGTTCGCCCGCCCTGGCCCCGTCACATGGTGGGAACACCAGGGAGGAGACATCAGCTTCTCTCCCTGGGCGTTCCTTCTCCCTGCCTGTGACGTTCTGCCACAGGCCACAGTCCCTCCCCTTCTCCGCTCTCACTGGTGGCAGTGGCCACAGTCCCTCCCCTCCTCCTCTCTCACTGGTGGCAGTGGCCACAGTCCCTCCCCTCCTCCGCTCTCATTGGTGGCTCTCAGTGGGGAGGGAGGGACTCCCTCCTTCTCCACTGTGCCGGCTCAGGAGAACATGGTAGGCGCCGAGAGCGGCGCATACCATGTTCTACCGCGATATGGCGATATAGACTAAATCGATATCGTGGCACAAATTCATATCGCATATCGTCTATATCGCCCCACCCCTACTCCTTGTTATAGTCCAGTATCATCTAGATGTCAGACTAGTGGTAGAAATCCTCCTCCAGGCCACACTCCGGCCATCTCCTCCTCTGCTTCCTCTCCTCCTGGGTACAACGTGCCTACTTACCTCCTCATGGCTCCTACAACATGACTATTGGCCCCCATGATCCATCACTGACCATACTGGGGGCTGATCCTCAGGTTCTCCGTCACTTGGAAGGTCTGGGGGCCGTTCTCCAGGACCCCGGACTCTTCCTATCACTTCCTATGATGGATTCTCCTTCCCGATGTCTGACTTGTTACAGAATACAATACAGAGGAGAGAAATCTAGAGAAGTTTACCTCTCCGCTCAGCAGGGAGATGATCTCCAAGGTGAGGTCTAATATTCTTCTGCTGATCTCCTTCCTGTCCATCCTTGGTGGTCATTTAGGAGAAGAGGAGAGAACTGGAGGAGCTGGAGGCTTCTAGTACTGCAGGCGCCTTTATGAGGAGAGGCTGGAAATCCTCCAGGGACAAGAGCATTAGTGAGATCCAGAACCGCACTCACTGCTCCTGGAGAGACCCCGCTTCTCAGAGCCCCCAGCACCGGGGATAAAGGGGGATTCTGGAGAAATGGCTGATACCAGAGAGAAGAAGAGGCTCCAGACACCACAGCAGTGACTACCGACCAGGACCTGCCTGTATCTGCTGCACTGCAAGAGCTGAAGGACCTGGGATGATGTCACTGTCATGTGATCAGTGCAGGGGGCGGAGCTCAGCAGTGGAGGGAGGTGGTAGGAAAGGACCTGGGGTGATGTCATCATCATGTGATCAGTGCAGGGGGCGGAGCTCAGCAGTGGAGGGAGGTGGTAGGAAAGGACCTGGGATGATGTCACCACCACATGATCAGTGCAGGGGGCGGAGCTTTGTATGTAGTAAAAGAAATCGGAGAACTAATGTATTGTGAGAGAGAAGTAAATGCTGGGAGTTGTAGTCCTCTCCTACCTCCTCCCGTAATTACCTCTGATGTCACATAATAACGGTGACGAATGCTGGGAGTTGTAGTCCTCTACTTCTACACCTCCTCCTTTAATATCCTCTATCACATTATAACAGTCTGGACATGCTGGGAGTTGTAGTCCTTTCATATTCTGCATCCTCCTATAATGTCCTTTGATATCACATAATAAGAAGCTGGACATGCTGGGAGTTGTAGTCCTCTCAGCTGGGATCACTGTCAGCACTTTCTGGCAGCACTCCCATCCTCCCCTCTCTGAGAAGTTGAAGTTATTTCCTGCCTCTCATGTCTCTTGTTCCAGAAAAGTGGCAAAATATAGTCACATCTCTCGGTTTTTACGCCCCCGCTCGCTACTTCTCTAAATGGGGCGTGACAAGGGTGGGAAGGGGGTGGTCAGCAGGCGCATGAAGTTAATCTTTTACGGTTAACCTCCCGGCAGGACTTGGTCGCTGACTACCAGTAACATTAGGGCTGATGTCCGGGATTCCTCCCTCGCTGTTTCACGGTTGTAATGCTGAGCTCGGAGGATGACGCACCTTTAAGGTGGAGCCCCCCGGACCTCGCCCCCGACTTACCTGTATTATGATGAGCTTCATCCAGAGCCGCAAAACACGGATCCCGGCCGAGAGCCTGCCGCCATTTATTTTTTACTCCGGCAGAAATGTCCTTTCCACATCCAGAAAAACGGACACGAATAGGACATGTTCTGATTTTTGGGGGGCGTGGAGCAGACTTATGGATGTGGACAGCATGCGGGCGTGCCGTCTGCAGTATTTGCGGATCCATTGACATGAATGGGTTCACAAAAGACGGGGATCGGATGCGGACCACAACTGCGGCCGTGTGGATGAGCCCTGAAGACCGGATGGTGTGAAACGCGTGGCGTCTTTTGCGCCGAGCGCTGCTTTTTATTCCTCGGACGCCGTCTGGGGCCGGAGATCCCTTTTCTTCCATTAACCCTATCCTGGTTTCTGAGCGCTCGGTTTCTTCCCTCTGCACAGTCTGACTTAAAGGGGTTGTGCAGCCGTTAATATTGATAACCTATCGTCAGGAGAGGTTATCGATATCTGATGGCGGGGGTCCGACACCCAGCACCCCCCGCCGATCAGCGGTATGAAGAGGAGGTGACGCTCCATGCAGGAGCTGCTTCCTCTTCATTACACTGCACTTCGCTCCATTCACGTGAAGGACACTGCGCCTCTGCTCCACAGGAGACGACATGTAGTGTAATGACGGGGGAGCCGCGCTCCATGTCTCACAGCAGATGGTCAGGAGAGGTCACCGATATCTGATGGCGGGGGTCTCAGCGGAGAGCGTCACCGCCAGGGAGAAGGAGACGCCCAATTAAAGCAGAGAGCATCACAGCGAGGGAGAAGGAGACGCCCAATCACAGCAGAGAGCGTCACACCCAGGGAGAAGGAGACACCCATTGAGAATCCCGGCCGTCTCCTCCTCCCTATAACGATTCTGCTAATTAGCATACAGGGCGGCAAAAGTGAACGGGGGGCACAGCGGGGGACGGAGCAGCCAGTGTGAAAACGAAAAAGCGTCCTGACATCTACTAATCGTTCCCTACACTGCCGGGTACTAATACTGTAATGTCAGGACCAGTGAGCGCTCCTCTTTATTATTATTATTTATTATTAGAGCGCCATTCATTCCATAGTCGCTGTACATATGATAAGCGGTGCACATATGATAAGCGGTGCACATACATAATACAGGCAATAAGCATGAAGGAGACAAGTTACAGACCGGTACAGAAGGAGAGAGGCCCGGCCCGTGAGGGCTTACAATCTACATGGTATGGGAGGAGGACACAGTAGGTGCGGGTGAAGCTGGTCATGGCGGTATAGAGGCAGCGGGGTCACTGGTCGTAGGCTTGTCTGAAGAGGTGGTTTTCAGGTTTCTTTTGAAGGATTCCACTGTAGGTGAGAGTCTGATATGTTGGGGTAGCGAGTTCCAGAGTATGGGGGATGCTCGGGAGAAATCCTGGAGGCGAGTGTGGGAAGAGGTGATAAGAGGAGAGAAGGAGGTCCTGTGAGGATCGGAGATTGCGTGTGGGGATGTATCGGGAAAGTAGCTCAGAGATGTAAGGAGGGGATCGGTTGTGGACGGCCTTGTATGTATTTGTTAGTATTTTGAACTGAATTCGCTGGGCAATGGGGAGCCGGTGCAGGGACTGGCAGAGGGGAGAGGCAGAGGAGTAACGGGGGAGAGGTGGATTAGTCGGGCAGCAGAGTTGAGGATAGATTGTAGGGGTGCGAGAGCTAGATGGAAGGCCACAGAGGAGGATGTTGCAGTAGTCTAGGCGGGAGATGATGAGGGAATGTACAAGCATTTTTGCCGATTCAAAGTTGTGGAAAGCGCGGATGCGGGAGATGTTTTTGAGTTGGAGGCGGCAGGTGGTGGAAAGGGCTTGGATGTGTGGTCAGAAGGAGAGGGCAGAATCCAAGGTCACTCCAAGGCAGCGGACTTGGTTGACCGGGGAGAGTGTGCAGCCATTGATTGTGATAGATCGGTCTGTTGGGGGGAGTGAGCAAGATGGGGGAAAGATGATGAATTCTGTTTTATCCACGTTAAGTTTTAGAAAGCGAGAGGAGAAGAAGGAGGATATGGAGGATAGGCATTGTGGGATTCTGGATAGTAAGGTGGTGATGTCTGGACCAGAGCGGTAGATTTGTGTGTCGTCAGCATGAAAGTAATACTGGAAGCCATGGGGCTCTATGGGAGTCTTTAAGCCCATACACTGGGCACAGCGCTGCATCGCTTCTTCACATGGATATATAATTATATATTTTCCTTTCATGTTGTACATTTTTAATGAATGTTTTGTCTTTGCTATCTCCAGCAGGTCCTGGTGCCAGAGGTTCAGAAGGAAGGACTAGTCCTGAGGGCGTTATCCTGGCAGTACCCTGGTATTCACCCTATAACCTCTATACAGGGATCTGGACTTCACTGCAGGGGAATCACCAGGCTGCTACCTCTTGGAATAGTCCTGGTGTGGTTGGCTGCTGACCCACGGGGAGACACTGGGGCCAAGCACAGAGGGGACAGGCAATATGTCAGGGTGCGGTTTACTGTGACAGTTGTGGCTGTGTAGACTGGCTGCAGGCTCTCTCGTGTACTGGCTGCAGGCTGACTCCTGTGTAGACTGGCTGCAGGCTCTCTCGTGTACTGGCTGCAGGCTCTCTCGTGTACTGGCTGCAGGATCTGTCGTGTACTGGCTGCAGGCTCTCTCGTGTACTGGCTGCAGGCTGACTCCTGTGTAGACTGGCTGCAGGCTCTCTTGTGTACTGGCTGCAGGCTCTCTCGTGTACTGGCTGCAGGCTCTCTCGTGTACTGGCTGCAGGATCTGTCGTGTACTGTATAAACAACACTAATCAAAAAACCTTAATAAAAGACAAATTTTATTGACTCATTTATCATAAAATACTTCTATCACATAAAAATTAATGAAGGGACAAGAACAAGAACTATGGAAAGAGAATAAAATAATAAATTGTCTTCTGCATTTGAAAATGGCGTCTTCCATCCGGGATCCAAAGATCGACTGATTTACTGCGGATATCTGAACTTGTTCCATACAAGGCTTCTCTCCTTTTTCTGGTGCTTTGTAGTGTTTATAATTTCTCTGGATTGCTAATTAGATGTATTAATATTAATAATGATATTTATTTTTACACATATATTTATAAACTTATTAGAGTTGTAGAGTTTATCATTGTATTTATTAACATTATGAATAATAATTATTCTCACCAATTATATGTATTTCTTCACTTTTTGGATTCATTGAATCCATATTTATTACACACTTTCGTTGATATCTCCATTTGCACTAAATTTTTATTGAATTGTTGTATTTATATGTGCACATGAATTATTTTGTATATTTTCATTAATTTTATTTGACACATGCACAGTAGCACTTTAAATGAATGGCAATCAGACATATTATGTATTTTATTATAGGCACTAGGTATTTGTATGCTCATATTTAGAGGATTCATTCATCTCTGTCATCCCGTTTTTTCGGATATTAGTATTGCAGGGCTGCCGCTTGTGCGCATGACCGCTCTACGCCCTTCTCTGCCTTCCGCCCTCGCTCCTTTTAGCTCGGCATTCGCAACAGGCTATCAATCTTGATTGCCCTTCCGGATGTCGGCTTCGGGGTGAGGGCGGAAGTGCTCATGACGTGGCAGGGTGCGATTGGTCATGCGCCGTCATGTGGCCGCCTTGTGTCCCGTGATGGCCAAACACGATTTCTATTGGCGCAGGATGCCTTTTTAAACTTCCCCATTTTTCCCTAAGTTTACATACTCCTCCTGAGGAAGCTGAATACGCGAAACGCACGTCGAGGAGCACCCGTACTCTCCCCCGCCATATGATATTGGGTAAGGCTAAATAGCCCCTATTTTATGGATACATTGATTATCAAATGTTAGAATTTTGCTGCTGAACAGTGTCATAAGCCATGCATGGATTTGCAGGCATGTATGGAGGATTGCCGCTGTGTTAGTCTGGTATAGCACATTAGATTTGTCTGAATATGCATTAATTCATTACCGTGACGTGTTTTTATCACTGCGGTGTATAGAATCAGCTTGAGCTACAATATAATTGTTTGAAATCATTTTTGTATCTATTTATATGTATGACGCATAACATTGTGGGAGGGTATTGGATACCTGTTCTTGTCCCTTCATTAATTTTTATGTGATAGAAGTATTTTATGATAAATGAGTCAATAAAATTTGTCTTTTATTAAGGTTTTTTGATTAGTGTTCTTTATGTAAGATTGGAGAGCACCTATAAATCGATTTAGGGTGTGTTATACTCCGGTAGAGACCGTTATTGTGAAGTATCTCTCGTGTACTGGCTGCAGGCTGACTCCTGTGTAGAATGGCTGCAGGCTCTCTCACATATTGGCTGCAGGTTCTCTCGTGTACTGGCTGCAGGCTCTCTCACGTACTGGCTGTAGGCTGACTCCTGTGTAGGCTACACAAAAAAGGGGGTCAGTAAGCATGTCCCTGAAAGCAGGTGCATGTAGCAAAATATACATACAAACATCCCTGGATCTAATGGAGGCTGTTATGGCACCAAACAGGGTTACTAAGCACGGTGGATCCAGCATGCATGCTGGGCCCGCACTCCCTGGATTTTATGTGGCTGTCATGGCCCAAAACAGGTAGAATTTAGCGTTAGGACCACTCATAGAGGGGGCCTTGGCGCGGCGAGTGGCTTATTACCTTTTGATCAAAATGTACACTGACGCCTCACTTTTCCAGCATATAGGCAGGGCAGAGTGCTGTTGCATTTTTCCTGTGTAGGCTGGCTGCAGTCTCTATCGTGTACTGGCTGCAGGCTGACTCCTGTGTAGACTGGCTGCAGGCTCTCTTGCGTACTGGCTGCAGGCTCTCTCGCATACTGGTTGCAGGCTGACTTTCGTGTACTGGCTGCAGGCTCTCTCGTGTACTGGCTGCAGGCTCTCTCGCATACTGGCTGCAAGCTGACTCTTTTGTAGACTGGCTGCAGGCTCTCTCACGTACTGGCTGCAGGCTGACTCCTGTGTAGACTGGCTGCAGGCTGACTCCTGTGTAGACTGGCTGCAGGCTCTCTCGTGTACTGGCTGCAGACTCTCGTGTACTGGCTGCAGGCTGACTCCTGTGTAGACTGGCTGCAGGCTCTCTCGCGTACTGGCTGCAGACTCCTGTACTGGCTGCAGGCTGACTCCTGTGTAGACTGGCTGCAGGCTCTCTCGTGTACTGGCTGCTGGCTGACTCCTGTGTAGACTGGCTGCAGGCTCCTGTGTACTGGCTGCAGGCTCTCTCGTGTACTGGCTGCAGGCTCTCTCGCGTACTGGCTGCAGGCTGACTCCTGTGTAGACTGGCTGCAGGCTCTCTAGTGTACTGGCTGCTGGCTGACTCCTGTGTAGACTGGCTGCAGGCTGACTCCTGTGTAGGCTGGCTGCAGGCTCTCTCGTGTACTGGCTGCAGGCTGACTCCTGTGTAGGCTGGCTGCAGGCTCTCTCGCGTACTGGCTGCAGGCTGACTCCTGTGTAGACTGGCTGCAGGCTCTCTTGTTTACTGGCTGCAGGCTCTCTCGTGTACTGGCTGCAGGCTCTCTCGCATACTGGCTGCAGGCTGACTCTTTTGTAGACTGGCTGCAGGCTCTCTCGCGTACTGGCTGCAGTGGTTCATGTCACCGGTGCGGTGCTGGCTGCATACTCTTTGTGTACTGGCTGTGGCTGTTCCCATGTATGCTGGTTCTGTGATGCGTGCTGTCTGCGGGCTTGTGTGTGAACAGGGTCTGAGTATGGATGCTTTCGTGTTTGTATCACAGTGCGGTTCTGTCACTCCTTGTTGCTGTGTAGGCGGCTGCCTGTAACCTCGTACTGGCTACAGCTATCCTGTGTATGCTGGTTGTCGTTTGGGGCTTGCTGGCTGAAGCATTCTGTGACTGGTGTGAACTGACACTTGTAATTGTTCTATGGTTCGTGGTACTCCTGGTTCTGATGGGGTTAACATTCCCTGGTCCGTTCCTGGGTGCGGCTCATCAGGTCCATGCATTTCTGTGTTGGACCGCGCTGCTAGTTCTTCACTGAGAAATCCTTCCTTCCAGCATAAAACCTTTCACATCCCCGGACATAGAAAGAAAGCATTAAATCCTACATAGGACTGGCTTCCCGTATTTAGCTGGTTTCATTCATAAAACCCGGTGCAGTGACATCTACCAGGTGCGGGGTTCTACGCTATCAGTGACCCCACATCACTCGTTCATTCAGAGCTCCCCGCTTTCACCTCCAGAGGACACGATCCAGGCAGTAAATAACCCTCGGCGGTGCATTCAGACTAAACAGGGCTTTAGATCGCACTCCACAATCAGCCCTTGCGGTTGGAGGGTGTCTCGGGTGAACATCCATTCTACCTCTTATTTATTAATCTGCGCAATAGAGTCCCCGACTCGCCAGTGCACCTTCACCGATTCTACACCAGTGAAGGTTAACCCCTTCGGGTCTTTCTGATGAACATTCTTGAAGTGTAAGGAGACAATGTGTGTCTCCAATCCCTTCTTGATGTTTCTAATATGTTCTTGGACCCTAGTTTTTAGCTTTCTTGCAGTCCTGCCCACGTATTGGGGGCCACACGTAGACAACTCCTGCGCTCTCACATGTAATATTGCCTTTTGTTTTAAACTCCTGCTCCTTCTTATTCGAGCGAACTGTCGTCGATTCTCTTATTTTCCTTACTTCTATTCTTGCACGCCCGTAGCTTAAAAAAATGTTTTCGTTTTAAAACTGTGATCCTCAATAAAAATCGTGAGATCTAAAAAATCCACCGAGTTGGCACTAAGATTACCAGCAAATCGGAGGTTCCAATCATTCATATTTAGAGTTGAGCGAACTTCTGTTTTAACCACTACAGGACCGCCAGGACGCGAGATTTCCTGTGAACGCACGCGCGCTCACAGTGCCACGTGTCTCAGGAGTTTAACTACAGCCTGCCAGCGATGATCCATCGCTGGCAGGCTGTAGATGCGAAATAATTCGCATCAAACAAGTATATCAGACGCTGTATTGTTTTGTTTACAGCGTCTGATATACCTGCTACCTGGTCCTCTGGTCCAAACACTACACTAACCCCCCCCCCCCCGGTCACTTATTTACCCCTTGTTAACCCCTTGATCACCCCATCTAGACCCCCTGATCACCCCCCTGTCACTGATCACACCTCCTGTAAGGCTCCATTCAGACGTCCATATGTGTTTTGCGGATCTGTGGATTCATGGATCCGCGGATCTGATCCACGATCCGCAGATCCTCAAAACACGGACACCGGCAATGTGCTTTCCGCATTTTGCAGATCCGCACATTGCCAGAACTATATAGAAAATGCCTTTTCATGTCCGCAATTGCGGACAAGAAAAGGACATGTTCTATATTTTTGCGGAACGGAAGTGCAGACCTAGAAGTGCGGATCCGCAATTCCGAATCCGAGCGGGACAAAGTCTGTCCCCATAGAAATGAATGGGTCCGCAATTCCGTTGCGCAAACAGAATTGCGGACGTGTGAATGGGGCATAAGGGTCCCTTATCACTGCCAGTTAGTTAGCTACTTGTTAGGTAGTTAGCGCCCAGCCCACCGCACCGCAGTCACTGATTTTGGCAGAGATTTTTTCATCCACATTGATCGATGCGAATGAAGAAATCTGTGCCGTTCATTTTCAGCGCAGCGGCTGAACGGAAAAAAAAATCTCATTCCCCGTCTGCTCAATATAAGGAGAATCGCAGAAACTCCTAATGCTGGCCATACGTGTAATGATTGCGGAGACCCTCAAATGCCAGGGCAGTACAAACACCTCACATGTGACCCCATTTTAGAAAGAAGACACCCCAAGGTATTCCGTGAGGGGTATGGGGAGTTCATGGAAAATTTTATTTTTCGTCACAAGTTAGTGGAATATGAGACTTTGTAAAAAAAAATATATATATATTAATTTCCGCTAACTTGTGCCCAAAATTTTTTTTTCTGTGAACTCGCCATGCCCCTCACGGAATACCTTGGGGTGTCTTCTTTCCACAATGGGGTCACTTGTGGGGTATTTATACTGCCCTGGCATTTTAGGGGCCCCTTAAGCGTGAGAATCCAAATGCGTAAAAATGCCCTGTGAAATCCTAAAGGTACTCATTGGAATTAGGGCCCCTTTGCGCATCTTGGCTGCAAAAAAAGTGGCACACATGTGGTATCGCCGAACTCAGGAGAAGTAGGGCAATGTGTTTTGGGGTGTATTTTTATATATACCCATACTTTGTGTGAGAAATATCTCTGTAAACGACAAATTTTTTAATTTTTTTATACAAAGTTGACAATTTACAGAGATATTTCTCTCACCCAGCATGGGTATATGTAATATTACACCCCAAAACACATTGCCCTACTTCTCCTGAGTATGGCGATACCACATGTGTGACACTTCTTTGCAGCCTGGGTGCGCAAAGGGGCCCAAATTACAACGAGTACCTTTAGCTTTTACATGGCTGCTCACAATTTAGCCTCGCCCAAAATGCCTAAATGCTGCCTAAATGTGCCACCGTGGGCTGCCAGGCGCGAGAAAACGAGACGGAGTCACACTGACCCCTGCTACCTAACCGTACTGCCGCGTGGGCGCCAAACGTTGGCTGCCAGGCAGATCGCTCCGGTGCAGTGCTGCTCCTCCTCACCAAAGAAGCCGACACTCCGCCGGCCAGACTAATCGTGCTGCCGCGTGGGCGCCAAGCATGGGCTGCCAGGCATATCGCTCTGGTGCAATGCTGCTCCTCCTCACCAAAGGAGCCAACACATCGCCAGCCGGACTGTAACAGGACGATGCTGACTGGGTATGGAAGCTGCAGATTCATCCCATGTGCTGCAACAGGTGGCTCAGACTGCACACAACTACGCAGCACCGTCGACACACCCAAGGGAGGCGCCTGCCTGGTATAAATGTGCTACTTACGCCCCTCCCACAAATACAGGCCAATAAACCGGCCTTCTAACAAGTACTTTCATATTGTGCAGGATGTTTTATATCTATTTTCCGTGCTTTGTACTGTAAGGTCACTCTTAAGGGAGCGGGGTACTATGGAGGTCACTGTTAGGCTAAATGCATACAACAGTTGTTTTTTGCTGTCCGCAAATCGCAGATCCGTCTTCCTTTTTTTTTCACATCCACATCCGTTCCGTGTCCGCAAATTTTGTAGGTTGTGTTTCCGTGTGTCTTCCGTTTTTTTTTTTTTTTGCGGATCTGCCAAAAAAACCGGAAGGCTCGAACCAGTTCCTTAAAGTACCTGTACAAGTGCCCTGGTTTTCAAGCAACTATCCGCAATAAAAAACGGATGCGGTCATCCGCATTTTTTGCGGACCCATTGACTTTTATGGGTCCGCAAACCGTTTTTTGCAGACAAAAAAAGGACATGCCATATTTTTTTTGCGGACATGAAATGCGGACAGCGGACGCGGACAGGCAACGGAAAAGGCATCCGCATGTTTAACAGATCCATAGAAATGAATGGGAAACCATTGAATCCGCAAAAAAAAATAAGGAACGGGGGCTGCAAAAAACTACTGCCGTGTGCATGTAGGCTTATGGGAATGGGGTACTGTGCTGGTCACTGTTAGGGTCCATTCACACTCCGTAAGTGTTTTGCGGATCTGCAATTTGCGGATTCACAAAACAAGGACACCGGCAATGTGCGATCCCTACATAGCCAGCACTATAATAGAAAATGCCTTTTCTTGTCCGCAATTGCGGACAAGAATAGGACATGTTCTATTTTTTTCAGGAACGGAATTGCGGATCCTGAAAAAAACGGATCCCAATAAAATAGATGTGGATCCCAGAAAAACGGATGTGGATCCCGAAAATGCGGATCTGCATCCATTTCAGCCCCATTGAAAGTGAATAGGTCCTGAAACTGCGGAACGGATGCGGACCCAAATTCCGGACGTGTGAATAGACCCTTAAAGAGACGGGTGCTGTGGAGGTCTCTGTTAAGGGGGCAAGGAACAGTGGAGGTCACAGATAAGGGGACAATTCTCTCATGAAGGTCAGTATTAAGGGGCAAGCTGCTGTAGAGGTAACTGTTAAGGGGAAGGGCCCCTGAGGAGGTTGTTGTCAAGGGAGTGGGGTGCTTTGAAACTTACTGTTAAAGGGGCAGGCTGCTGTGGAGGTCCCATTTTAAGGGGACGGGACACTGGGGGGGTCAGTGCTAGGGGTGAGGGGCTGTGGAGTTCACTGTTAGGGGGCGGGGTACTGTAGAGGTCACTGTTATGGTGGATACTGTCAATATATTTTAACAACACACAGAAACATTAAATGAAATGGATGAAATATACCCATGAAAAGCCGGGTCCTTCTGCTAGATAAAACAATGAAAAAAGGTAAAGCAGCTGAACTTGAACAGAAATCACTAACACTCGGAGAGAATTCGTATATAAGTATATTTTTATTTATCTTATGCACTTATATAGCGCTGACATATTCGGCAGCGCTGTACAGACATTAACATCACACTGTACCCAATGGTGATCACAATCTACGTTCCCTATCAGTCTGTCTATGGAGTGTGGGAGGAAACCGGAGAACCAGCAGGAAACCCACACAGACACCGGGAGAACATACTAACTCCATGCAGATGTTGTCCTTGGTCGGATTCGAACCTAGAAACCCAAGACACCAGTGCTAACTACTGAGCCAGCGTGCTGCATTACCAGTGCTAACCACTGAGCCAGCGTGCTGCATACCAGTGCTAACCACTGAGCCAGCGTGCTGCATACCAGTGCTAACCACTGAGCCAGCATGCTACATACCAGTGCTAACCACTGAGCCACTGTACTGAGCAGGAAACAAAATCTCCCATATAAGAGTCCAGTAGACACAGCGGGCTCATTCACACACTTGTGTATTTCGGTCAGTGTTTGTATAAGTCTGAACCAGGAGCAGAACGTGAACAGACACACGTGTAATGGAAAGATTTTCACGTCTTCCTCCAAGTTATGGATTACAAATACTTATATAAAAGACTGATCAAAAATCACAAGTGTGAATAAGGCTTTACAATAAAAGATTGCCAAAGGATAGCACCAAGTGTTCGATCCGAGAACTTTTTGGCTCAAAAAATGATTGCGAATTAATTTTATTACTGTTCCAGCACCTTTATCTTTATATACTGTATGAATGAAGACTGATCATCAATATGTCCACATAAAGTATGTCAGAAGATTTCATGGGGAGTCCTTCCTTTTTTCACTATGTCCTCTGGATCCTCCTGCAGTGTGGGTGGAGGTATGAATACAGTAAGAAGAAGTGTTCATGGGGACAATTCATCTTCACGGCTCTGACAGAACACAAGGCTCTTCATTTGTTCCGTATATCAGCAACAGTTCTACCTCCATGGATCCCGGTCACTGATGACTTCAGGTAAATATTATTTGGATTTCTGACCAATCCAGGTTGATTCAACCCAAAAATAAATCTCCTTATTGGCTAAAATTGTTTGAAATCTGTGAAACCTGCTGGGTTAAAATCATTGTTTCCCCTTCCTTCTAAGGCATTTTCCACACATAGAAGATTAAACCACCTTCTGCTCTGTGTGACTTCTCTGATGAATCCCAAGTTTGGCTTTAGTAATAAAACATTTCCCACATTCTGAACAGAAATACGGCTTCTCTCCTGTGTGAATTCTCTCATGTCTAACAAGATGAGATTTATCTGTAAAACGTTTCCCACATTCTGAACAAAAATACGGCTTCTCTCCTGTGTGAATTCTCTCGTGTCTAACAAGATCAGATTTGTGTGTAAAGCATTTCCCACATTCTGAACATGAATACAACTTCTCTCCTGTGTGACTTCTCTGATGTTTAACAAGACTTGATTTATCTTTAAAACATTTCCCACATTCTGCACATGAAAATGGCTTCTCACCTGTGTGATTTCTCTGATGTTTAACAAGACTGTGATTTATCTCTAAAACATTTCCCGCATAGTGAGCATGAATATGGCTTCTCTCCTTTGTGACTTCTCTCGTGTCTAACAAGACTTGACTTTTGTGTAAAATGTTTTCCACATTCTGAACATGAATACAACTTCTCACCTGTGTGATTTCTCTGATGTTTAATAAGACTTGATTTATCTTTAAAACATTTCCCACATTCTGAACATGAAAATGGCTTCTCTCCTGTGTGAATTCTCTCGTGTATAACAAGATTTGCCTTATTGGTAAAACATTTATCGCATTCTGAACATGCAAATCGTTTCACCCCAGTGTGATTTTTCTCATGTTTAATGAGATTTGATCTATTTGTGAAACATTTTCCACATTCTGAACATGTATACGGCTTCTCTCCTGTGTGACTTCTCTTGTGTATAACAAGATCTGATTTATTTATAAAGCATTTCTCACATTCTGAACATGAAAATGGCTTCTCTCCTGTGTGAATTCGCTCATGTCTCACAATATATGATTTATTTGTAAAAGATTTGCCACACTGTGAACACGAATATGGTTTCTCTCCTGTGTGACTTCTCTCATGTATAACAAGCTCTGATTTAGTTATAAAACCTTTCCCACAGTCTGAACATGAATATGGCTTCTCTCCTGTGTGGATTCTCTCATGTCTGACAAGATGTGATTTATTTTTAAAACATTTCCAACACTGCGAACATGAAAATGGGTTCTCACTTGTGTGAATTCTCTCATGGCTAACAAGAATTGACTTCTTAATAAAAGACTTCCCACATTCTGAACAGGAATACGGCTTCTCTCCTCTTTGAACTCTTCTGTGCCTAAAGATTGTTGAGCTGTATGTAAACGGTTTTCCAAATTTACCATACTGAATCCTTTTACCCTCTTTCTGCCCAGTACTTGTGGTAACATTCTGTGATTGGTCAGAAGAAGGTTTCTTATGATTAGGACGATTATAGGATAGATCTGTACTGTGAGGTCCTAGATGGACATTATGGGTAATGAGGTTTTCTCCTGAAGAGCGCTGCCCGATATCTTCATCTTTTACTTTATAATCTGGTGAGAACATGAACCTTCCATCAGACTTCTTACTGGAATTTTCTGTTAGAAATAAAAATAGCACATGGTAAAACACTTAGCAGAAGGTGAGGTGGAGGATGGTTTAGATGCCTACAGACATGTCCACCTTGGAGGAGTATAGTGATGACTTCTGGAGCTACTCTGAAGGTCCACGCCCAACTGCTCACCTGGTGTATCTGGTGCGATCACATTTATCCAGAACATTCTCACCCAGGTGTGTCATACAGACCAGTTTTAGTACAATATTAATTGCTTTGATTAGTATCATTTTGTGGTCTTTGTCCACTCCATGTTTATTTAGACCTATCCAGAGAATGACAGAGCAATCATTCTGCAAGAAAAAGCGGGTCAGTCAGCACATCCCAAAGTGCAGGTGCACGCTGCTATGGCTAAATACACAAAAATATATATACAATGCAACCGCACTCTGCAGACCAAATAAAGTACTTAAACGTCATAATAAATGCTCTAATGATGATCCTATGCTTATTAATAAAGTAGAGATGCTTAGCAAATAAATTTTGTACAAAATTAATTTGGGCCCGTCTGCCACACGTCAAGGCGATCTCTGTAAAGACGGGAACCTAACACTAAACGCCACCTGTTATGTGCCCTCACAGCCTCCACAAGATTCATGGCATGTCCGTTCCACATGCATGCTGGGTCCACTCTGCTACAGGGAATGCAGGTACCAACATGTTTTTAATGAGCGTAAGTATAAAGCTGCAGTCTGCACTCACTGGAAACCTTTTGGCATCTGGAGAGGTATAGAGTGGACTCTCATTGCATTTATTGGAAGCCGTCTCGCACCAGGTAAGGTACAGGGTAAGCTTAGCATGCATGTTGGTACTGCATTCCCTGTAGCGGAGTGGCGTTTAGTGTTAGGTTCCCGTCTTTACAGAGATCGCCTTGACGTGTGGCAGACGGGCCCAAATAATTTTGTACAACGTTTAACCACTTGAAGACAACATGTTTATACCCCCCTAGTGACCAGGCCCTTTTTTACAATTCTGCACTACACTACTTTCACCGTTTATTGCTCGGTCATACAACTTACCACCCAAATGAATTTTACCTCCTTTTCTTCTCACTAATAGAGCTTTCATTTGGTGGTATTTCATTGCTGCTGACATTTTTACTTTTTTTGCTATTAATCAAAAATGACCAAAATTTTTGCAAAAAATTACATTTTTCACTTTGTTGTAAAAAATTAAAAAAAAAAACATTTCTATATAATTTTTTCTATAACTTTATTGTTCTACATTTCTTTGATGAAAAAAAATCTGATAAGTGTATATTTATTGGTTTGGGTAAAAGTTATAGCATTTACAAACTATGGTGC
Organism: Bufotes viridis; assembly: GCA_033119425.1. Lineage (NCBI taxonomy): Eukaryota > Metazoa > Chordata > Amphibia > Anura > Bufonidae > Bufotes > Bufotes viridis. Next base: position 6,647,025 of record CM065592.1, read on the forward strand.
AAAAAAGTGAATTTCGGCATTTTGAAGCAGCTCTGACTTTCTGAGCGCCTGTCATGTTTCTTCAGGTGCTAGAATGCCAGGATAGTATAAATACCCCCCAAATGAGACCATTGTAGAAAGAAGACACCCCAAAGTATTCGCGGAGGGGCTTGGTGAGTTCATGTATCATTTCATTTTACAAGTTAGCGGAAAATGACACTTTCTGAAGAAAAAAAATATAATAATAAAGTTTCCATTTCTGCTAACTTCTGGCAAAAAAAATAAAAAATCTCAGACGGACTCACTATGCCCCTCAGTGAATACCTCGGGGTGTCTACATTCCGAAATGGGGTCATTTGTGGGGTGTGTTTACTGTTCTGGCATTTTGGGCGGGGCTAAATTGTGAGCCTCCATGTAAAACCTAAAGGTACTCGTTGGAATTTGGGCCCCTTTGCGCACCCAGGCTGCAAAAAAGTGTCACTCATGTGGTATCGCCGTACTCAGGAGAAGTAGGGCAATGTGTTTTTGGGTGTATTTTTACATATACCCATGTTGGGTGAGAGAAATATCTCTGTAAATTGTCAACTTTGTATAAAAAAAAATTAAAAAGTTGTCGTTTACAGCGATATTTCTCACACAAAGTATGGGTATATGTAAAAATACACCCCAAAACACATTGCCCTACTTCTCCTGAGTACGGCGATACCACATGTGTGCCACTTTTTTGCAGCCAAGATGCGCAAAGGGGCCCTAAAACCAATGAGTACCTTTAGGATTTCACAGGACATTTTTACGCATCTGGATTCCAGACTTCTTCTCACGCTTTAGGGGCCCCTAAAATGCCAGGGCAGTATAAATACCCCACATGTGACCCCATTTTAGAAAGAAGACACCCGAAGGTATTCCGTGAGGGGTATGGTGAGTTCATGTAAAATTTTATTTTTTGTCACAAGTTAGTGGAATATGAGACTTTAAAAAAAAAAAAAATAATTAAAAAAAAAAATATCAATTTCCGCTAACTTGTGCCAAAAAAAAAAAATTCTGTGAACTTGCCATGCCCCTCACAGAATACCTTGGGAGTGTCTTCTTTCCAAAATGGGGTCACTTGTGGGGTATTTATACTGCCCTGGCATTTTAGGGGCCCTAAGCGTGAGAATCAAATGCGTAAAAATGCCCTGTGAAATCCTAAAGGTACTCATTGGTTTAGGGCCCCTTTGCGCATCTTGGCTGCAAAAAGTGTCACACATGTAGTATCGCCGTACTCAGGAGAAGTAGGGCAATGTGTTTTGGGGTGTATTTTTACATATACCCATGCTGCGTGTGAGAAATATCGCTGTAAATGACATCTTTTTAAATTTTTTTATTCAAAGTTGTCAATTTTCTCTCACCCAGCATGGGTATATGTAAAAATACACCCCAAAACACATTGCCCTACTTCTCCTGAGTACGGCGATACCACATGAGTGACACTTTTTTGCAGCCAAGATGCGCAAAGGGGCCCAAATTCCAATGAGTACCTTCAGGATTTCACAGGGCATTTTTACGCATTTGGATTCTCACACTTTAGGGCCCCTAAGATGCCAGGGCAGTATAAATACCCCACAAGTGACCCCATTGTGGAAAGAAGACACCCCAAGGTATTCCGTGAGGGGCATGGCGAGTTCATAAAAGATTTTTTTTTTGGCACAAGTTTGCGGAAAATGATTTGTTATTGTTTTTTCTCACAAAGTCTCCCTTTCCACTAACTTTTGACAAAACATAAAATTTTGCATGAACTCACCATACCCCTCACGGAATACCTTGGGGTGTCTTTTTTCTAAAATGGGGTCACATGTGAGGTTTTTGTACTGCCCTGGCATTTGAGGGTCTCCGCAATCATTACCCGTATGGCCAGCATTAGGAGTTTCTGCGATTCTCCGTATATTGAGCAGACGGGGAATGAGATTTTTTTTTTCCGTTCGGCCGCTGCGCTGAAAAAAAAAAAAAAATGAACGGCACAGATTTTTTCATTCGCATCGATCAATGTGGATGAAAAAATCTCTGCCAAAATCAGTGACTGCGGTGCGGTGGGCTGGGCGCTAGCTACCTAACAAGTAGCTAACTAACTGGCGGTGATAAGGGACCCTTATGCCCCATTCACACGTCCGAAATTCTGCTTGCGGAACGGAATTACGGACCCATTCATTTCTATGGGGACAGACTTTGTCCCGCTCGGATCCGGAATTACGGATCCGCGCTTCCGGGTCTGCACTTCCGTTCCGCAAAAATATAGAACATGTCCTATTCTTGTCCGCAATTGCAGACAAGAAAAGGCATTTTCTATATAGTTCTGGCAATGTGCGGATCTACAAAATGCGGAAAGCACATTGCCGGTGTCCGTGTTTTGCGGATCCGTAGTTCCATGGATCCGCAAAACACATACGGACGTCTGAATGAGCCTTACAGGGGGGTGATCAGTGACAGGGGGTGATCAGGGGGTGACATAGGTGATCAGGGGTTAATCAGTGATGGGGAGTGGGGGGGGTGTGTAGGGATTGGTGCACTTTACCTATGTTTCCTCTGGTGGTCCCAGACAAAGGGACCACCAGACGAGCAGGCATATCAGACGCTGTTTACAAAACAGCGTCTGATATGCGTTTTAAATGCGTTTTTTTCGCATCTACAGCCTGCCAGCGCATGATCAGCGCTGGCAGGCTGTAGTTTCAGTTGTCCCGGCTCCGATCACATGAACGCGCGCGCGTTCATGTGAAATCTCGGGTCTCAGTGAGACCTGAGAGAGCCGCCGCGCTGACGCCCATCAGCCCATTAGCGTGGCGGGAAGTGGTTAAGTACTTTACTTGGTCTGCAGAGTGCGGTTGCATTGTATATATTTTTAGAGCAGTCATCCGGTCACTCATTCCAGTCCTCCACCTACTATTATAATGAGACTACCTTAGAGATTTATCAAAGCTGATGTAAAGGAAATCTGGTTGATATGGACTAAACCAGTTTTCCTTTACGTCAGTTTTGATAAATCTTCCCAATCTCGGACAATGCGTTACCTTTCTATTACAGAATGACAGTATTGTATGTAATGTTAACCCCTTAAGGCATAATGCCACACATGTACGGGCCTTCTATGGAGCAGGCTGCCGGGCTGAGTCGGTGTCATACATGGTGGGTGCTGGCTGTATAATACAGTAATTTAACCCTTCAGATGCCGCGGTCAATAGTGATTACGGCATCTGTGGGGTTAGACAGAGGAAGGGGGCTCCCTCTGCCTTCTGATCGGGGCCCCCGCGTTGAAATCTCAGGGCTCTGATCCGATATCATGACAGCCTGGGGCCTGCTGAAAGTTCTCAAGGCCATCATCGTTAAATGGCTGGCAATGAAAATCCCATAGACCATAATAGTTTTCTACTACGGTCTATGGACCAAGCGATTAGATTTAAGAAAAAGGAAATTTTTTTTTTTACAACTACAAAAATTTGATTTTACATATAAAAATAAACCAAAATACCCATAAACACAGCAGACATCACCTCCTCCGTAAATGTCTGCACTATTCAAATCTAAAAATGTTTTTTCTAAGACATGGACGCCATAATGGTAAAAAAAAGCCACACAATTTGCAATTTTTTCACATTGTCTCCCACAAACAATTGAATAACAGTGAAGAAAAAGCCATAAGTAGCCCAAAAATGATGTCAACAAAAAGTACAGTTTGCTAAAAAATAAAAAAAATCCATGACCTCTACAGCTCCGTAGACAGAAATAGGAAAAAATTATGACTGTCAGCAAATGGCGATGTAAAGAATTTTTTTTTTTTCAAAGGTCTTTATTTTTTTAAGTAGTAAAAGAAAGTAAGAACTTTACCGATTTGGTGTCGCTGTAATTGTATTAACCCCCAGAATAAGAACGTATAATCTATTATCACAGTCTATGGGGTTTTCACAGGCTGCCAGTCAGACAGGATCAGCCTTTCAGCCTTCATAAGGCCGCAGGCTATCATAGCAGACGATCAGAGCCTGACACCTCCCCAAGGGGGCTCCGATCAGAGGGCAGAGAAAGCCCCTCCCCTATACAACCACTCAGATACCACAGGCACTACTGATCGCAGCACCTAAGGCATTAAAAGACTGGGATAGGTTTAATAATACAGCCGATACCCACAGCTCGTGTTCCTGCTCCGTACACCTCTCGCCCCGATGACTTACTATTAATGATGGGGCCAAGAGGTGAAATGGGAAACTACGTTTCAATAAATATAGAGATTTATAAAATACACCATTTTGATGAAGGAAACTGGGTTTTCTCAGACCTCAGCCGTTCATCGCACCCCACAACCTGCTGCTAAGCCGAGTGTCCAGCCTGGAGCATGAGAGGACGGGGAGAAGAGCTCGGAGAGGATGTCTATGTGCAGTCACAGCTCCCTCCGCTCCTGCACATAACACAGGGGTCACTGCCCGGATTGCTACTTTACTGCAGCTCTAAGGTGGAGCCTCACCTGAAGGAACCTCCCAATTCCCTTCCTCCATTCATGATCCCATACCTGTGGTGACATGGACTGGAACGTCCTCCTCCACCTCACTCTTACACGGGGGATCGCCCATCATCCGCTCTTCTTCATCCTCCACTTTAATATCAGTCACATCTTCCCCCTGATTTGTCATCTGTAACAATTCAGGACAATACAGCAGACAGGTGGGAAATCTAACAGATCCACAGAAGAGACCCCACAATCTATGACCCCTCTATGACTGCAGGACCCCCTATATAGATGTGTATAGGGCTCAGCTCCATCTACCTGATGGTTCTCTGGGGGCTTCTCCTCTGGACAGTCCTGGGAATACAGAGGACGGGGACATCTCTCGGGGGGATTTCTCCTCCTGGATCCATCTGTGGAGACACAAGCAGAATATTATATATCATGATGAGATGATGGGAGTAGTATCCAGGGGATCCCTGACACCTCTATAATCAGGTAGATCTCTTCTTACCTGGTGATGTCAGAGGCCGGGAGCCTCCATCATGGCCTCCTTGTACAGATCCTGGTGTCCTTCTATATACTCCCACTCCTCCATGGAGAAATAGACCGCCACATCCTGACACCTTACAGGAACCTGACAACACAATGACACCGTCATCACCCAGACCCTCCAGTGCTGTTACTGGAGAATTTCCCAGCATTCCCAGCAGTGTCACCTCTCCAGTCAGCAGCTCCATCATCTTGTGGGTGAGCTCTAGGATCTTCTGCTCATGTATCAGGGGGGGAGGCTCTGTGATGGGGGTCCTGCTCCACCCTCCGGAGTCATGGATGATGGGAGTCCCCCCCGATGTCTTCTTCACTATGGTGTAATCCTGTGGATGGAGAGAGACACTTAGGGAAAGAAACTCCTTCCTGACTCCGGATCTACACTCAGAATCCCTCCCGGGATCATGGCCCCATCTCCAGTAATCTAGTCACTAGAAGCTGGAATATTATTACCCTCCAGACCTCCAGGCCCCTTCTGGACTCTTCTAGAGAACCCCCCATGACTCCTTCCTCTTGCAGAGAGCTCAATAGTCTCACTGCTCTTACAGTAAAGACTCCTCCTCTATGTTGGTGCAGAAACCTTCTTTCCTCTAGACGTAGTGGAGGCTCCTTGTTATAGTCCAGTATCATCTAGATGTCAGACTAGTGGTAGAAATCCTCCTCCAGGCCACACTCCGGCCATCTCCTCCTCTGCTTCCTCTCCTCCTGGGTACAACGTGCCTACTTACCTTCTCATGGCTCCTACAACATGACTATTGGCCCCCATGATCCATCACTGACCATACTGGGGGCTGATCTTCAGGTTCTCCGTCACTTGGAAGGTCTGGGGGCCGTTCTCCAGGACCCCGGACTCTTCCTATCACTTCCTATGATGGATTCTCCTTCCCGATGTCTGACTTGTTACAGAATACAATACAGAGGAGAGAAATCTAGAGAAGTTTACCTCTCCGCTCAGCAGGGAGATGATCTCCAAGGTGAGGTCTAATATTCTTCTGCTGATCTCCTTCCTGTCCATCCTTGGTGGTCATTCAGGAGAAGAGGAGAGAACTGGAGGAGCTGGAGGCTTCTAGTACTGCAGGCGCCTTTATGAGGAGAGGCTGGAAATCCTCCAGGGACAAGAGCATTAGTGAGATCCAGAACCGCACTCACTGCTCCTGGAGAGACCCCGCTTCTCAGAGCCCCCAGCACCGGGGATAAAGGGGGATTCTGGAGAAATGGCTGATACCAGAGAGAAGAAGAGGCTCCAGACACCACAGCAGTGACTACCGACCAGGACCTGCCTGTATCTGCTGCACTGCAAGAGCTGAAGGACCTGGGGTGATGTCACTGTCATGTGATCAGGAGGGGCGGAGCTCATTGGTGGAGAGAAGTGGTAGGAAAGGACCTGGGATGATGTCACTGTCATGTGATCAGGAGGGGCGGAGCTCAGCAGTGGCGAGAAGTGTTGGAGAAGGACCTGGGATGATGTCACTGTCATGTGATCAGTGCTGGGGGCGGAGCTTTGTATAAAGTAGAAGAAAATAGAGAACAGATGGATTTATTGTGAGAGTGAAGTAAATGCTGGGAGTTGTAGTCCTCTCCTCTTCTACCTCCTCCTGTAATGTCCTCTGATATGACAGAATAATAGGCTATTTATGCTGGGAGTTGTAGTCCTGTAAGCTGAGATCACTGTCAGCACTTTCTGGTAGGACTCCCATCCTCCCCTCTCTCGCCCCCGACTTACCTGTATTATGATGAGCTTCATCCAGAGCCGCAAAACACGGATCCCGGCCGAGAGCCTGCCGCCATTTATTTTTTATTCTTTAAGAAATGTCGTATCCACATCCAGAAAAACGGACAAGAATAGGACATGTTCTGATTTTTGGGGGGCGTGGAGCAGACTTATGGATGTAGACAGCATGCGGGCGTGCCGTCTGCAGTATTTGCGGATCCATTGACATGAATGGGTTCACAAAAAATGGGGATTGGATGCGGACCACAACTGCGGCCGTGTGGATGAGCCCTGAAGACCGGATGGTGTGAAACGCGTGGCGTCTTTTGCGCCAAGCGCTGCTTTTTATTCCTCGGACGCCGTCTGGGGCCGGAGATCCCTTTTCTTCTATTAACCCTATCCTGGTTTCTGAGCGCTCGGTTTCTTCCCTCTGCACAGTGTGACTTAAAGGGGTTGTGCAGCCGTTAATATTGATGACCTATCGTCAGGAGAGGTCACCGATATCTGATGGCGGGGGTCCGACACCCAGCACCCCCCGCCGATCAGCGGTATGAAGAGGAGGTGACGCTCCATGCAGGAGCTGCTTCCTCTTCATAACACTGCACTTCGCTCCATTCATGTGAAGGACACTGCGCCTCTGCTCCACAGGAGACGACATGTAGTGTAATGACGGGGGAGCCGCGCTCCATGTCTCACAGCAGATGGTCAGGAGAGGTCACCGATATCTGATGGTGGGGGTCTCATCAATACTAACGTCTGCACAACCCCCTTAAAGAGGACCGGTCCCTGGTCCTGACATTACAGTATTAGTACCCGGCAGTGTAGGGAACGCTCCGTCCCCCGCTGTGCCCCCTGTCCTGGTTTCCCACCTGGTCTGTAAATTCATACCATCGATACAGGGAGGAGGAGGCCGCGGGGTTTCCCAATGGGCGTCTCCTTCTCCATGGCTGTGACGTTCTCCGCTGTGATTGGGTGTCTCCTTTTCACTGGCTGTGACGTTCTCCGCTGTGATTGGGTGTCTCCTTTTCACTGGCTGTGACGCTCTCTGCTGTGATTGGGTGTCTTCTTCTCCCTGGCTGTGACGCTCTCTGCTGTGATTGGGTGTCTTCTTCTCCCTGGCTGTGACGCTCTCTGCTGTAATTGGGCGTCTCCTTCTCCCTGGGTGTGACGCTCTCCGCTGTGATTGGGCGTCTCTTCCTCCCTGGCTGTGACGCTCTCCGCTGTGATTGGGCATCTCCTTCTCCCTGGCTGTGATGCTCTCCGCTGTGATTGGGCGTCTCCTCCTCCCTGGCTGTGACGCTCTCCGCTGTGATTGGGTGTCTCCTTCTTCCTGGCTGTGACTCTCTCCGCTGTGATTGGGCGTCTCCTCCTCCCTGGCTGTGACGCTCTCCGCTGTGATTGGGCATCTCCTTCTCCCTGGCTGTGATGCTCTCTGCTGTGATTGGACGTCTCCTCCCTGGCTGTGACGCTCTCTGCTGTGATTGGGCGTCTCCTTCTCCCTGGCTGTGACGCTCTCCGCTGTGATTGGGCGTCTCCTTCTCCCTGGTAGTGACGCTCTCCGCTGTAATTGGGCGTCTCCTCCTCCATGTACCGATGGTATGAATTTACAGACCAGGTGGGAAACCAGTACAGGGGGCACAGCGGGGGACGGAGCGTTCCCTACACTGCCGGGTACTAATACTGTAATGTCAGGACCAGGGAGAGGTCCCTTTCATCTACGCAGTTGCTGAGTGAGATGTGTTTGCGCAGGGCACTCCGGGGGTAGAGCGCGCACCCAGGGTGGGGGAATGCAGCCTGAACATTGTGCTGTGTGCGGATGGTGATGCCTGTTCTTGATGGCCGGTGGGCAGAGAAGGGGCGGACCCATTTTGGAAGAAGGATGGTGGATGCCTGGGGATGGCGGCCGGGCTTCCATGTGATGTCCAGGGCGCGAGGGAGTCCTGCCGCCATCTTTGGGCATTCGCCGTCTTTCTTTTGGGGTGGCTCTGTCCATGCTCTGCTTGCCGGTGGCGCGGGTGTGGGCCTCGTTATCCATGCGCAGCGTGGTGGTCTCTGTCTGCTCGTCCTTCCAATGTTTGGTTATGTAGTTTGATCTCAGACTTTAACCGATGTTTATCCAAAACAGCAGAATAAACACTGAGTGCCTCCAAGTCTCCTGGCACCGAGGGCCGCGGCCTGTTCTGCCCGGCATTGGCGGTACCATACAACCATTATACGGTATAATAGAAACAGATAATATTGAATTGCCAGATTCTTTGTGGTCCCTGAAATTGTTGCTTCTCTCATTTATACGTAAAGTCTTGACCTCATAACTAAAAGTCGGAGGCCCATGAAGAGAAATTCTCCATATTTTAGTAAGTTCTCAGCGTTATTCTGCAGATTGTGCCTTTTCTTAATGATTTTCCCCGGACGGGAACGTCTGTTCATCCTTTCCGCCCTAAAGAATTATTACCCGAAGTTTTGATTATTTTGGACGTTTGCACAGAGTTATTGCTCGGGATACTGTTTATTAACCCTTTCAGCCCATAGCAGCCACTGTAACTGATTGCTGCTTTTCCTTTCAGACCAATTGATAGATCTGAGCCGGCGCTATAGCGCATATACTGTATATCTCTAATCGCAGATTCTTCGCTCTACTCCGCAATATCTCCATTGGGGCCCTTGTTGCAGTCAGAATCCTCGTACTCAGGTGTCAGGAAGTGTCTGGGTTGTCGGCAGATAGCAGCCCCCATATCGGCCGTCTTTCTCTGCCGTTCTTGTCAGTCTGGATCAGAAATGTTTTTTTTTAATTTTTATTTATTTTATTTATCAAAACAGAACTGCAAGGCCGTACACTATGAAAGGAAATGTCAATAGCAATGGAACTCGGTATATATACTGTATATATATATATATTGTGGGGAGTCGCTCTGGTAGATAGCGGTGCGGGTGCAGTACAGAGGCAAAAGGAGTCCAGTAAGTGCAGCAAACAGTGTTTAATTCACACTTGCACAACATAAACAGCATACAGTCACTTGGGGTTAATTCACACCCAGCAGAAAAACGTGAGGCAAAACAAAAAGTCAAATACAGGTTCCAGTCACCTGGGAGGTTTAGGTGCGGATTCACACCTGGCTGTCTGTCCAGCCGCAAGACAGTCGACGTCAGGCTTCCAGGCCGTCTGCACTCCTCCTTGCTGGGCTCTTGCTTCCAGCCCAGAGAACTCCCAAACTCAAATGATTCCACAGCCAACAGCAGCTCCAGGACAATCACACCACCTGCTGGTGCTGGCTGAGTTTTTAAACCCAGCCCAAAACCAGGACTGGGTCGTGGGGAGCAGCCACCCACCCTACACTTTAGCTGCTCCCGGTAAGAGCCGGCCCGGATCGGCTTTGCAGCCATGCTATTTAACTCTGTCAGTAGCACTACCTGCTGCTGACATCAACAAAAACGTCTCTTACCTCACCGAGGCTATGAACCTCGGTGACACGTACCTGCCATCCACGACGGCACCCTGCACCTTACCACAATATATATTAATTTTGTTTTTTTAATGATTTTTTTAGCATAAAATAGTTTATTGCTGTAAATAACTGAGGAAATAGCGTGAAAAAGCTTTGTGCATTCTCTTTACAAGCAAACCCAGACACGAAGATATATAAATGACGGCACATACATAAATATACCCGGAACATACAATGAAACGTGCTGTTAGGGTTTCTCATAGTGTAGGAGTCCGCACTCCCCTGTACAGTGTGTCCATCATCCTTATACAGCCCCGGAGGGGGGGACATTACCTGACGATAGGAGAAATCCCCGCTCCTCTGTACAGTGTGTCCATCATCCTTATACAGCCCCGGAGGGGGGACATTACCTGACGATAGGAGAAGTCCCCGCTCCTCTGTACAGTGTGTCCATCATCCTTATACAGCACCGGAGGGGGGGACATTACCGATGACAGGAGAAGTCCCCGCTCCTCTGTACAGTGTCCATCATTCTTATACAGCCCCGGAGGGGGGGACATTACCCGATCACAAGAGAAGTACCCGCTCCTCTGTACAGTGTGTCCATCATCCTTATACAGCCCCGGAGGGGGGTGACATTACCTGACGATAGGAGAAGTCCCCGCTCCTCTGTACAGCGTGTCCATCATCCTTATACAGCCCCGGAGGGGGGGACATTACCTGACGATAGGAGAAATCCCCGCTCCTCTGTACAGTGTGTCCATCATCCTTATACAGCCCCGGAGGGGGGGGACATTACCGATGATAGGAGAAGTCCGCACTCCTCTGTACAGTGTGTCCATCATCCTTATACAGCCCCGGACGGGGGGGACATTACCGATGACAGGAGAAGTACCCGCTCCTCTGTACAGTGTGTCCATCATCCTTATACAGCCCCGGAGGGGGGGACATTACCTGACGATAGGAGAAGTCCCCGCTCCTCTGTACAGTGTGTCCATCATCCTTATACAGCCCCGGAGGGGGGGGACATTACCGATGATAGGAGAAGTCACCGCTCCTCTGTACAGTGTGTCCATCATCCTTATACAGCCCCGGAGGGGGGACATTACCGATGACAGGAGAAGTCCCCGCTCCTCTGTACAGTGTGTCCATCATTCTTATACAGCCCGGAGAGAGGACATTACCCGATCACAGGAGAAGTACCCGCTCCTCTGTACAGTGTGTCCATCATCCTTATACAGCCCGGAGAAGGGACATTACCCGATCACAGGAGAAGTACCCGCTCCTCTGTACAGTGTGTCCATCATCCTTATACAGCCCCGGAGGGGGGACATTACCTGACGATAGGAGAAATCCCCGCTCCTCTGTACAGTGTGTCCATCATCCTTATACAGCCCCGGAGGGGGGGGGACATTACCGATGACAGGAGAAGTCCCCGCTCCTGTACAGTGTGTCCATCATCCTTATACAGCCCCGGAGGGGGGGACATTACCCGATCACAGGAGAAGTACCCGCTCCTCTGTACAGTGTGTCCATCATCCTTATACAGCCCCGGAGGGGGGGACATTACCCGATCACAGGAGAAGTACCCGCTCCTCTGTACAGTGTGTCCATCATCCTTATACAGCCCCGGAGGGGGGACATTACCGATGACAGGAGAAGTCCCCGCTCCTCTGTACAGTGTGTCCATCATCCTTATACAGCCCCGGAGGGGGGGACATTACCGATGATAGGAGAAGTCCCCGCTCCTCTGTACAGTGTGTCCATCATCCTTATACAGCCCCGGAGGGGGGACATTACCTGACGATAGGAGAAATCCCCGCTCCTCTGTACAGTGTGTCCATCATCCTTATACAGCCCCGGAGGGGGGACATTACCGATGATAGGAGAAGTCCCCGCTCCTCTGTACAGTGTTTCCATCATCTTTATGCAGCCCCGGAGGGGGGGACATTACCGATGACAGGAGAAGTCCCCGCTCCTCTGTACAGTGTGTCCATCATCCTTATACAGCCCCGGAGGGGGGGACATTACCGATGACAGGAGAAGTCCCCGCTCCTCTGTACAGTGTGTCCATCATCCTTATACAGCCCCGGAGGGGGGGACATTACCGATGACAGGAGAAGTACCCGCTCCTCTGTACAGTGTGTCCATCATCCTTATACAGCCCCGGAGGGGGGGACATTACCTGACGATAGGAGAAATCCCCGCTCCTCTGTACAGTGTGTCCATCATCCTTATACAGCCCCGGAGGGGGGGGGACATTACCGATGACAGGAGAAGTCCCCGCTCCTCTGTACAGTGTGTCCATCATCCTTATACAGCCCCAGATCGGGGGCGACATTACCGATGATAGGAGAAGTCCCCGCTCCTCTGTACAGTGTGTCCATCATCCTTATACAGCCCCGGAGGGGGGGGGGGGGCATTACCGATGACAGGAGAAGTCCTGGCTCCTCTGTACAGTGTGTCCATCATCCTTATACAGCCCTGGAGGGGGGGACATTACTGATGACAGGAGAAGTCCCCGCTCCTCTGTACAGTGTGTCCATCATCCTTATACAGCCCGGAGGGAGGACATTACCCGATGACAGGAGAAGTCCCGCTCCTCTGTACAGTGTGTCCATCATCCTTATACAGCCCCGGAGGAGGGACATTACCTGACGATAGGAGAAATCCCGCTCCTCTGTACAGTGTGTCCATCATCCTTATACAGCCCCGGAGGAGGGACATTACCGATGATAGGAGAAGTCCCGCTCCTCTGTACAGTGTGTCCATCATCCTTATACAGCCCGGAGGGGGACATTACCGATGACAGGAGAAGTCCCGCTCCTCTGTACAGTGTGTCCATCATCCTTATACAGCCCCGGAGAGGGACATTACCGATGACAGGAGAAGTCCCCGCTCCTCTGTACAGTGTGTCCATCATCCTTATACAGCCCGGAGGGGGGGACATTACCTGACGATAGGAGAAATCCCCGCTCCTCTGTACAGTGTGTCCATCATCCTTATACAGCCCCGGAGGGGGACATTACCGATGATAGGAGAAGTCCCGCTCCTCTGTACAGTGTGTCCATCATCCTTATACAGCCCCGGAGGAGGGACATTACCGATGACAGGAGAAGTCCCGCTCCTCTGTACAGTGTGTCCATCATCCTTATACAGCCCCGGAGAGGGACATTACCGATGATAGGAGAAGTCCCGCTCCTCTGTACAGTGTGTCCATCATCCTTATACAGCCCCGGAGGAGGACATTACCGATGACAGGAGAAGTCCCCGCTACTCTGTACAGTGTTTCCATCATCCTTATACAGCCCCGGAGGGGGGGACATTACCTGACGATAGGAGAAATCCCCACTCCTCTGTACAGTGTGTCCATCATCCTTATACAGCCCCGGAGGGGGGGGGACATTACCGATGACAGGAGAAGTCCCCACTCCTCTGTACAGTGTGTCCATCATCCTTATACAGCCCCGGAGGGGAGGACATTACCGATGACAGGAGAAGTCCCCGCTCCTCTGTACAGTGTGTCCATCATCCTTATACAGCCCTGGAGGGGGGACATTACCGATGACAGGAGAAATCCCCGCTCCTCTGTACAGTGTGTCCATCATCCTTATACAGCTCCGGAGGGGGGACATTACCGATGACAGGAGAAGTCCCCGCTCCTCTGTACAGTGTGTCCATCATCCTTATACAGCCCCGGAGAGAGGACATTACCGATGATAGGAGAAGTCCCGCTCCTCTGTACAGTGTGTCCATCATCCTTATACAGCCCCGGAGAGGGACATTACCGATGACAGGAGAAGTCCCGCTCCTCTGTACAGTGTGTCCATCATCCTTATACAGCCCCGGAGAGGGGACATTACAGATGATAGGAGAAGTCCCGCTCCTCTGTACAGTGTGTCCATCATCCTTATACAGCCCCGGAGAGAGGACATTACCGATGACAGGAGAAGTCCCGCTCCTCTGTACAGTGTGTCCATCATCCTTATACAGCCCCGGAGGAAGGACATTACCGATGATAGGAGAAGTCCCGCTCCTCTGTACAGTGTGTCCATCATCCTTATACAGCCCCGGAGAAGGGACATTACCGATGACAGGAGAAGTCCCGCTCCTCTGTACAGTGTGTCCATCATCCTTATACAGCCCCGGAGAAGGGACATTACCGATGACAGGAGAAGTCCCGCTCCTCTGTACAGTGTGTCCATCATCCTTATACAGCCCCGGAGGAGGGACATTACCGATGACAGGAGAAGTCCCGCTCCTCTGTACAGTGTGTCCATCATCCTTATACAGCCCCGGAGAGAGGACATTACCGATGATAGGAGAAGTCCCGCTCCTCTGTACAGTGTGTCCATCATCCTTATACAGCCCCGGAGAGGGACATTACCGATGATAGGAGAAGTCCCCGCTCCTCTGTACAGTGTGTCCATCATCCTTATACAGCCCCGGAGAGGGGACATTACCGATGACAGGAGAAGTCCCGCTCCTCTGTACAGTGTGTCCATCATCCTTATACAGCCCCGGAGGAGGGACATTACCGATGACAGGAGAAGTCCCGCTCCTCTGTACAGTGTGTCCATCATCCTTATACAGCCCCGGAGAAGGGACATTACCGATGATAGGAGAAGTCCCGCTCCTCTGTACAGTGTGTCCATCATCCTTATACAGCCCCGGAGAGGGGACATTACCTGACGATAGGAGAAATCCCGCTCCTCTGTACAGTGTGTCCATCATCCTTATACAGCCCCGGAGGAGGGGACATTACCGATGACAGGAGAAGTCCCCGCTCCTCTGTACAGTGTGTCCATCATCCTTATACAGCCCGGAGAGAGGACATTACCGATGACAGGAGAAGTCCCGCTCCTCTGTACAGTGTGTCCATCATCCTTATACAGCCCCGGAGGGGGACATTACCGATGACAGGAGAAGTCCCGCTCCTCTGTACAGTGTGTCCATCATCCTTATACAGCCCCGGAGAAGGGACATTACCGATGACAGGAGAAGTCCCGCTCCTCTGTACAGTGTGTCCATCATCCTTATACAGCCCCGGAGAAGGACATTACCCGATCACAGGAGAAGTACCCGCTCCTCTGTACAGTGTGTCCATCATCCTTATACAGCCCCGGAGGAGGACATTACCGATGATAGGAGAAGTCCCGCTCCTCTGTACAGTGTGTCCATCATCCTTATACAGCCCCGGAGGAGGACATTACCTGACGATAGGAGAAATCCCCGCTCCTCTGTACAGTGTGTCCATCATCCTTATACAGCCCCGGAGGGGGACATTACCGATGATAGGAGAAGTCCCGCTCCTCTGTACAGTGTTTCCATCATCTTTATGCAGCCCGGAGGAGGGACATTACCGATGACAGGAGAAGTCCCGCTCCTCTGTACAGTGTGTCCATCATCCTTATACAGCCCCGGAGAGGGGACATTACCGATCACAGGAGAAGTACCCGCTCCTCTGTACAGTGTGTCCATCATCCTTATACAGCCCCGGAGAGGGGACATTACCGATCACAGGAGAAGTACCCGCTCCTCTGTACAGTGTGTCCATCATCCTTATACAGCCCCGGAGGGGGACATTACCGATGACAGGAGAAGTCCCGCTCCTCTGTACAGTGTGTCCATCATCCTTATACAGCCCCGGATGGGGCGACATTACCGATGATAGGAGAAGTCCCCGCTCCTCTGTACAGTGTGTCCATCATCCTTATACAGCCCGGAGGAGGACATTACCGATGACAGGAGAAGTCCCGCTCCTCTGTACAGTGTGTCCATCATCCTTATACAGCCCCGGAGAAGGGACATTACCTGACGATAGGAGAAATCCCCGCTCCTCTGTACAGTGTGTCCATCATCCTTATACAGCCCCGGAGAAGGGACATTACCGATGATAGGAGAAGTCCCGCTCCTCTGTACAGTGTGTCCATCATCCTTATACAGCCCCGGAGAGGGGACATTACCGATGACAGGAGAAGTCCCGCTCCTCTGTACAGTGTGTCCATCATCCTTATACAGCCCTGGAGGAGGACATTACCGATGACAGGAGAAGTCCCCGCTACTCTGTACAGTGTTTCCATCATCCTTATGCAGCCCTGGAGGGGGGGACATTACCGATGATAGGAGAAGTCCCCGCTCCTCTGTACAGCGTGTCCATCATCCTTATACAGCCCCGGAGGGGGGACATTACCGATGACAGGAGAAGTCCCCGCTACTCTGTACAGTGTGTCCATCATCCTTATACAGCCCCGGAGGGGGGGACATTACCTGACGATAGGAGAAATCCCCGCTCCTCTGTACAGTGTGTCCATCATCCTTATACAGCCCCGGAGGGGGGACATTACCGATGATAGGAGAAGTCCCCGCTCCTCTGTACAGTGTTTCCATCATCTTTATGCAGCCCCGGAGGGGGGGACATTACCGATGATAGGAGAAGTCCCCGCTCCTCTGTACAGTGTGTCCATCATCCTTATACAGCCCCGGAGGGGGGGACATTACCGATGACAGGAGAAGTCCCCGCTCCTCTGTACAGTGTGTCCATCATCCTTATACAGCCCCGGAGGGGGGACATTACCGATGACAGGAGAAGTCCCCGCTTCTCTGTACAGTGTTTCCATCATCCTTATGCAGCCCTGGAGGGGGGGACATTACCTGACGATAGGAGAAATCCCCACTCCTCTGTACAGTGTGTCCATCATCCTTATACAGCCCCGGAGGGGGGGGGACATTACCGATGACAGGAGAAGTCCCTGCTCCTCTGTACAGTGTGTCCATCATCCTTATACAGCCCGGAGGAAGGGACATTACCGATGACAGGAGAAGTCCCCGCTCCTCTGTACAGTGTGTCCATCATCCTTATACAGCCCTGGAGGGGGGACATTACCGATGACAGGAGAAGTCCCCGCTCCTCTGTACAGCGTGTCCATCATCCTTATACAGCTCCGGAGGGGGGACATTACGGATGATAGGAGGAGTCCCCGCTCCTCTGTACAGTGTGTCCATCATCCTTATACAGCCCCGGAGGGGGGACATTACCCGATGACAGGAGAAGTCCCCGCTCCTCTGTACAGTGTGTACATCATCCTTATACAGTACCGGAGGGGGGACATTACCGATGACAGGAGAAGTCCCCGCTCCTCTGTACAGTGTGTCCATCATCCTTATACAGCTCCGGAGGGGGGACATTACCGATGACAGGAAAAGTCCCCACTCCTCTGTACAGTGTCCATCATCCTTATACAGCCCTGGACGGGGGGGACATTACCGATGACAGGAGAAGTACCCGCTCCTCTGTACAGTGTGTCCATCATCCTTATACAGCCCTGGAGGGGGGGACATTACTGATGACAGGAGAAGTCCCCGTTCCTCTGTATATTGTGTCCATCATCCTTATACAGCCCCGGAGGGGGGGACATTACCGATGACAGGAGAAGTCCCCGCTCCTCTGTACAGTGTGTCCATCATCCTTATACAGCCCTGTAGGGGGGGACATTACGGATGATAGGAGGAGTCCCCGCTCCTCTGTACAGTGTGTCCATCATCCTTATACAGCCCCGGAGGGGGGACATTACCCGATGACAGGAGAAGTCCCCGCTCCTCTGTACAGTGTGTACATCATCCTTATACAGCCCCGGAGGGGGGGACATTACCGATGATAGGAGAAGTCCCCGCTCCTCTGTACAGTGTGTCCATCATCCTTATACAGCTCCGGAGGGGGGGGGGGGACATTACCGATGACAGGAAAAGTCCCCACTCCTCTGTACAGTGTCCATCATCCTTATACAGCCCCGGACGGGGGGGACATTACCGATGACAGGAGAAGTCCCCGCTCCTCTGTACAGTGTGTCCATCATCCTTATACAGCCCTGGAGGGGGGGACATTACTGATGACAGGAGAAGTCCCCGCTCCTCTGTACATTGTGTCCATCATCCTTATACAGCCCCGGAGGGGGGGACATTACCGATGACAGGAGAAGTCCCCGCTCCTCTGTACAGTGTGTCCATCATCCTTATACAGCCCCGGAGGGGGGACATTACCGATGACAGGAGAAGTCCCCGCTCCTCTGTACAGTGTGTCCATCATCCTTATACAGCCCCGGAGGGGGGGACATTACCTGACGATAGGAGAAATCCCCGCTCCTCTGTACAGTGTGTCCATCATCCTTATACAGCCCTGGAGGGGGGGACATTACCGATGACAGGAGAACTCCGCGCTCCTCTGTACAGTGTGTCCATCATCTTTATACAGCCCCGGACGGGGGGGACATTACCGATGACAGGAGAAGTCCCCGCTCCTCTGTATAGTGTCCATCATCCTTATACAGCCCCGGAGGGGGGGGGACATTACCGATGACAGGAGAAGTCCCCGCTCCTCTGTATAGTGTCCATCATCCTTATACAGCCCCGGAGGGGGGGGGACATTACTGATGACAGGATGTGATACGAATCTGATGTGAGTGAGAGAATGGCTGAAGTAGGTAGGTGATACCATATGGAAGCCTAATATAGGGTAATGACGGCCATCTCATAGTAAACCATTGCAGAGAACATTAGGTTACTGGCGTTCATACAAATATGTTATTCAAGCTGTGACCATGAAATGATCACGAGGCATGAATCATCTCAAAGGCTTGCAGATAGGTTGAGAGAATGCCATACCCCTTTAGAAAAGCTACTGTGTATAACTAGCGCGTGAAATGCTTATATAGGCATATTGTTCAATGCACGTAATAGACAGCGCGCACAAACAGTACTTAAACATAACTAGTCCTGTTCATGAGAGGGTGGCGACGAGCCAGCCAATCATGGGCTAGGAATATGACCTAGCATCCCCAGGATGCAATGCGATCCACTTATACTTAAGGGAGAGCAGGCATCATGTAGTTGGGACTTCACCACTGCTGACGAGCCGTGTGATGACTTGTGTATGCGCTGCCTCCTGACGATCGCTGGTCCCCGATATGGAGTGATGATGCAATATCCGGTAATGTATTGATTCTTACTCTATGATTCATCCATGATAAAGCATAAGGAATATATTGTTAAGCCTTAATCTGAATAAAGCTATTACTGTGTTCAATAGATATATTGTATGCTGTGTAAGTTCTCAGCCGGAGGGCTGATGAGAGTCTTGTGAGGCTTTAGCACCGCCAAAAACATAGCAATACATAAATTGGCGACGAGGATGGGATTTCTCCTTTGATATGAATTGGTGAAGCAGAGGGGAACCTCTGGGCAAATTTTGGGAAAATTGGGGCAATTGTTTTAAATTGATACTGAGGCCGCCCTGAGAGGTATACTAACTTGAAACTCGACGAGTATATATTACTCAAGACTGCGCACCTCTGAGAAGAGGGTTGACCCGATAGTGGTCTCTATCGAGTTTCACGGGAGGATAACTCGAAAACGGTAGTGAGGAGGGCGGTGGTTTGTTGATCCCCTACCCCTAAGTGGGGAGGGGCACCTCTGACCAAAGACACGCCCATTTGGCAGGTTGCCAAAAAGTTAAAATTCACTCTCACCATGTTCAGGAAAAAGGAGAAATCTCAAAAAGATCCTACGGAGATACCCGGCTGGACCGAGGCTCCCTACAATATAATAGCGACAGAATTATCTAGTCATGGGCTAGCAGAATAATGGGATGAACAATTGAAAGAATCAGAACCGGTTGATGTAGTACATGTACTTGAGAAACTCCCTGCAAAAGCAGGTGATGCAGTTACCCTGGCCCGAAGGGGCTGGGTGTTGGCCTCCGCATATCGTCAGGTGCACAAACGATTGGGGAAGGCAATATAGGACCGGCGGAAGGCAGAGCAGGCTCAGTTGGAAGCTGAGGGGCGCTGCCTGATGCTGGAATGTAGTGGCAAGTTATTGAAAGATAAACTTGCGCACTATCAGACAATAGCAGAAAACTCTGCGGTCTACATAGCGGCAAATAAATACAGGAAAAGGAAAGGCAAGGTGAACAGAAGTAAGGTGTGTAAACATATTGCTGCCGCTAGTGTAGATTGGGACCCCAGCAAATGGGATGGAGATATCTGGGACTCGGACTCGGATGAGTGGGAGGATAGGGGAGAAGAAAGTGATCTTGAAAGGACACTTGATCCTCCCTCGTCGTCTGCTTTTCCTATCAAACGAAGGAAACAGGAGATGAGGTTCGGTCCTGATATGAGAAGGGTTGGGAGATCAATCCCGCTAAGATTCAAGGACCGTCACAAACAGTGAAGTTCTTGGGAATCCAGTGGAACAAGGGGCACCGAGAGGTGCTGCCAAAGGTAAAACAAAAGATTCTGGAATTCTCCACTCCGAAAAACAAGACAGAAACACAATCTTACATAGGCTTGTTTGGGTTCTGGAGACAACACATACCTCATTTAGGGCAACTGCTGGCCCCACTCTACCGGGTGACTCGGAAGAAATTCGAGTTCTCATGGGGGGAGGAACAGCAGGAAGCCTTTGAAGCTGCTAAACAGGCCATACAGACGGCTGTCGATCTATGGCCTATGAGGGAAGGCGATGTGGAACTTCATGTGTCCATATCAGACATGTATGCTGACTGGTCACTGTGGCAAAAGCAGGACGGGAAAAGAGTGCCATTGGGATTCTGGAACAAGAAGTTGCCAGATGAGGGGACAAATATATCCCCTTTGAAAAACAGCTGTTAGCCTGTTACTGGGCTTTGATAGAAACCGAACAAATGACGTTGGGGCACACCGTCTTGCTGAGGCCGCAGATACCAATCATGCAATGGGTATTGTCAAATCCAAAAACAAACAGAGTGGGGCATGCCCAGGAACAAAGTATCATTAAGTGGAAATGGTACATTTCACAGAGAGCAAAACAAGGAGAAGGAGGCATAGCTGCCTTACATGAAAAGGTAGCCAGTGTTCCCCCCATCGGGACCGATGGGGCGAAGAATGTTACTCCAGACATGAGAATGCAAGAATCCCCAGTGAAATGGGGAAAAGGGTTTGAGTCACTAACTGAGGAAGAACAACAACATGCGTGGTTCACGGACAGGTCAGCAAAATATGTGGGCGGAACGAGGAAGTGGAAGAGTATAGCATACAATCCACGAACCTCCACCACCCTAGTGCTAGAAGGTGAAGGAATGAGTAGCCAATATGCGGAATTGGCAGCTGTGGCGATAGCATTGAAAAAGGAACAGGGAGGTCAGTGCCACATATTCACAGATTCATGGTCTGTGGCCAATGGATTGGCTACATGGATGATGGGTTGGAAACAACATAATTGGTTGATTCACGGAAAAGAGATCTGGGGTAAGCAGATCTGGCAGGACATTGAAGAAATTGCACAGAGAACTAAGGTTACGGTGTTCCATGTAGACGCGCACATGCCTATAGACTCACTTGAACGTTTGTTTAATTCCCAAGCAGATGCGGCAACAGCCATATCCACTGCATCCATGACGGATGAAAAAAGAGAAACTGACCAATGGCTGGAAGGTACAGCCGTTTGGGCTCACCAAAAGAGTGGACACTTGGGAGAGAAGGCCACTTACGGGTGGGCCCAAGAGAGAGGTATTCCCCTTACCCTGGATGTAATAAAACAAACAATCCAGAAGTGTCCCGTGTGCCAACATATCCAGAAGAGGGAAGTACCCCATACCGTGATGGGGCACATAGGCCGGGGAAAACTACCGGCCCAGGTTTGGCAAATGGATTTTGTAGGGCCGTTGCCAGAGAGTAGGAGGTGTAAATACATGTGTACTGTGGTAGACACCTATTCAGGGTTAATGGTGGCATTTCCGTGTGCCTCAGCCACCCAGTGGAGTACGCTGAGGACATTGGAAATCATCATTCAGTATGATGGAATGCCCCTGCAAATACAAACAGACAATGGGTCACATTTTACTGGAAAAGAGGTGAAGGATTTCGCCTCTAAGAACAACATAGAATGGGTGTACCATATGCCCTACTACCCACAAGCGGCCGGCTTGATTGAGAGAATGAATGGGCTACTAAAGGGAGCTTTGAAAAAGATGACACCAGACGGTACCTATGGACAGTGGCGAGACCACTTGTCTGAGGCCCTTCCATCTCTCAACAACAGGCCATAACTGGAATCCACTACACCATTGATGAGGATGTTGACCCCTAATTTGACAATTGGGAAGGTCAATATAGAATCTCTGGAATATTGGAAAATCAATGATCAAGCGCATGTCCCATACAGAGGCACACCTCAATCAGCTGGTTTAGATGTGCACTCTACCGAGTTGATAATGATAGCACCAGGGGCAGTCAAAGTAATACCCACAGGGATAGGAGTCAAGATCCCTCAGGGACACTATGGGCAATTAGCTACTAGGTCCAGTCAAGCCCTTAAGCATTGGATAGTGGTGGGAGGAGTCATAGACTCAGATTATCAAGGAGAAATAAAAGTGGTGTTACTAAATTTGGGAAAGGAAGAAGTGGTGATTACAGAAGGGGAAAGGGTGGCACAATTGCTGCTCATTCCCATTTATATAGCACAGCTAAAAGAGACCTCAGCCCCTACGGAATTGACTGTGAGGGGACAAAAAGGTTTTGGATCCACCCATGAGATAAGTGTAGGAGCCAAGATCTGGACACAGAATCCAGGGGGACCCCTGGAGAGTATATTGTACTCTCTCTGCAGGCTCTGGTATACCGTCAGCTTCTGTGATGTCCGTATGTCGTTCCTCCAGACGCTGATATTCTCCTCTTTGCCCTTGTGTATCATCCTGTGGGATTCCCCCTTTGCCAGGCTGTACTGGTTTGTGGCTTGGGCAGGCTGGGTTTGGGTGACTTGTTGCCTGGGTGCTTTGTCTTTCTGGGGCTTCTTGGTGTAGCAGGGCTTTGTGATGGTAGGAGCTGGGACTGCTGCTATGCAGGTGGGCTCTGAATGATAGCGCCCTCTTCTGGACAGCAAAGTAGAGTGGGAATCTGCCCAGTTCTGCCCGACAGGCGCTGTTTGAGGTGCTCCTCTGGACCTGGAGAAAGTGTTTGCAGAGTTCTAAGTGGAAAAGTTCCTGTTGGCCCAGAGTCCCACTTTGCCCAGTCTGGGGTGTGTCTGGGCCCCAGACTTCGCTGCCATACAGGAGGATTGGGGCGATGATGGGGTCAAGGATTTTAGGCCAGACGGTCACTGGTGCCTTCAGGTGATACAGACGCCTTCTGATGGCATAGAAGGTTCTGCTCGCCTTGTCTGTCAGTGTTTCCATGGCTTTCTTAAAGCTCCCTGATTGGCTGATTTCTAGGCCCAGGTAGGTGTCGCTGTCAGGTTCTGATAGTGGACGGTTGTTTAGCAGGAAGGTAGGTCGCCCGGCTGGTTTACGGATTCTTTTCTGGAACACCATGATTGATGGGCAGGGCCCACGTGTTACTGGACTTCTCCAGGATTTACAGCTTATCTTGGAGACCTTTCTCAGTTGCTGATAGTAGCAGAAGGTCATCGGCATAGAGGAGAAGTGTCACCTCGGTGTCATGGAGGGTGAGGCCGGGTGCTGAGGAGGACTGCAGAGCCGCCGCCAGCTCATTGATGTAGATGTAATAGAGGGTAGGACTGAGGCTGCAGCTCTGCCGGAGATAGGCCACTCTCCTCCCATTCACCTTCACGCTGCATCTGTTCTCAGTGCAGGAACTTCTGATGACATCACATATCTATCTATCTATCTATCTATCTATCTATCTATCTATCTATCTCATATCTATTATCTATCCCTCTATCTATTACCTATCTATCTATCTATCTATCTATCTATCTATCTATCTCTATTATCTATCTATCTATCATCTATCTATCTATCTATCTATCTATCTATCTATCTATCTATCTCTATTATCTATCTATCTATCTATCTATCTATCTATCTATCT
>CM065592.1:6671533-6696461 GCA_033119425.1 Bufotes viridis
AAAGCAGATATAGCACTACTTCAGGAACCAAACTTGACCAGGGCAGACTTTCCCTGCATGCAGTGACTATGGGTTGGTCGTGTGCTGGGATCGCCCTCTAGGGCTCCAAAGGGGGAGTGCTACTCCTGCTCCATAAAAATCTAATCCACAAAGTGGCATCTTCCTCAGAGTATCAGGAGTGAAGACTATTAAATGTACATCTCTGCTCCCCATCCGAAACAGTGAGTATTTATAACATATACGGCCCAAATGACACCAATTCAGAATTTTTGAGAATCTGAGAAACAGGCTACTTAAAGACCCAGTACCTCTCCAAATAGTTGCAGGAGATATGAATGTGGTGATCATCCATGAGAAAGATCGCTCGTAGTTCCTAGGTCGACAAATAATACCCAGACATAGAGATAGGAGCTTTGATAAAATTTACCTCTGAAGCTGATATACATGACGCATTGCGACAGTTCTACCAGGAGGGAGGGAATTCACCCATTTCTTAGCAGTAGGACATGATTCCCGGTCACGCCTAGACTACTTCTTGGTGACAGAGAGCATTCTTTGAAAAATGCTTTCTATAGGCATAGGTGATCTCTGATCATTCCCCAGTAACTACGGAAATTGCAGATAGTATCCTAAGAGGGTCAGACTTCATTTGGAGATTTCCATCTGATTTGGCCTCAAATGAGAATTTCTCAGAAATGCTGAAACATTGGTGGGGGAATACTGGGATACCAATTCACCCTCTTGCGAGCCACAGTTGGCCTAGAGAGCGGGTAAGGCAGTGATACGGGGAAAGATCCTAGCCTACACAAGGGGTTTAAGAAAAATAACAGCTTAGAAACTAAAAGAACTAACTAGCCTCCTCAGGATTCCTATACAGAATTTTTATTGTGCCCATCTGCACAATCTAAACAAAAATGGAGCGAAACTAAGTGGAATATGATAGATGGCACAGACAAAAAGAGGAATTAGATGGGACATGGACGGAAGCTCGCCTATTCAGATTCGGGAACAAATCGTGTAAACTCTTGGCATCTTTAGCAAAGGGGATGAAATCCCTTCATTAATCTCTTCATTAAAAAACACATAAGGTATACTCTGCCATCAACCGAAAGAGATAATTGAGATAATAGAGGTTATTATAAAAACCTTTATACAATACTGAGAGAGGGTTTTAGAGCGGGAAATCATGGCTAGAAAGTCTCTCAATGCCCTGAGTTTCACCCGAAGATCTGACATTTCTGAATGAACCCATCACTGAGGAAGAAGTACAGAGGGTAATCCGCCAATCTGGAAATGGAAAAGCTCCCGGACCAGATGGCTATACAAATGAGTTCTATTAAATGTTAGCCTCAAAAATCTCACCAGTCCTTACATCTTTATACAACCAAATACTACAGGGTCAACCAATACCACCAGACATGAACACAGCAAATATCAAAGTACTCCCAAAACCAGGCAAAGACCGCACTTTAGCATCATCTTACGCCCGATCTGCCTCATAGACAATGATATTAAATACCTCTCAGAAATATTAGCAGATAGATTATCAGCTTTCTTACCTAAACTTATAACACCTCACCAGGTTGGCTTTATACAAGGTAGAGCAGCTGTTTATAATATAGGCAAGGTATTGGCTGTTCTTGACAAGATCAAGCTGCGTCCCCTCCTCCACCCATCTCCAGCTCTCCTTGCCATAAATGCAGAAAAAATGTTTGATAGTGTGAGCTAGGGATGGATGACCAAGGTATTAGACATCATGGGCCAATTTAAAACATATATCACATCCCTCTATGGTTCCCCCTTAGCTAGGATCTCCACTCCAGGTCACCTGTCACAGGCTTTAGTTTACAAAAGGCACTAGACAGGGGTGCCCTCTTTCACCATTATTATTTAACCTAGCCCTGGAGCCACTTTCTAAAGCAATAACCCTATGTAAACATATCAAAGGTATTGCCATCGGCAAACATGGTGCTCAAACACGCTTTATTTGCTGATGATCTGTTATTGTTTCTAGCGCATCCACATAGGGACCTCCCACGTTTATTCCAACTTTTCTCTCAGTTTGGCTCAATGTCAGGTTTCAAAGTAAACATGACCAAATGCGAATTACTAGACCTGTCGACATCTCAATCCATTCGTAAAAGAAAATTACATGACTTACCGGACACCATACCGACCCAATGTATCAAGTACTTGGGAATTCGAATAGGAAAGACTCCAGAATCCCTATATACACAAAATTATCCCCCATTATTTAAAAAAGTACTCAGAAGCAGAGGTGGCATAGGGCTTCCTGATATCAGAAACTCTAACCTGGCAAGTTTAATGAGACATGGTCTGAACTGGGTAAATAAATCCTCACACTACTCAGTACTATGCATTGAAGAAGAAATGGCTAGACCCTGGAGTTTAAATGCTATCCTACATACTAAATACACAGTCTTACCTGGCCCGATAAATCACAGTGTATTGCTGCGAGACACAAGAGCTGCATGAAACGCGGTCAGAAAGGCTATATAATCTCCCATTTATAATATCTAAAAGAATAGCGATTTGGAAACACACAGAATTTCATGCAACCTCTAGTAAACAAACACTTCCAGAAGTGGCCAGAGAAGGAATAGGTGAAGTTGGTACAACTTAATAACATTGGACCACCAATTAATATGGTACACCATAATAAGCACTGGACCTGCAATGACTATAGGTACACCACATAACAATGCTGGACCACCGATGACTATAGTACACCATAATAACACTGGACCACCAATGACTATGGTACACCATAATAACACTGGACCACCAATAACTATGCTATACCATCATAACACTGGACCACCAATGACTATGGTACACCATAATAACACTGGACCACCAATGACTATGGTACACCATAATAACACTGGACCACCAATAACTAAGGTATACCATAACAATGCTGGACCACCAATGACTATGGTACACCATAATAACGCTGGACCACCAATGACTATGGTACACCATAATAACACTGGACCACCAATGACTATGGTACACCATAATAACACTGGACCACCAATGACTATGGTACACCATAATAATACTGGACCACCAATGACTATGGTACACCATAATAACACTGGACCACCAATTAATATGCTATAGCATAATAACAATAGACCACCAATGACTATGGTACACCATAATAACACTGGACCACCAATGACTATAGTACACTATAATAACACTGGACCACCAATGACTATGATACACCATAACTAACACTGGACCACCAATGACTTTATCAATAGCGCTGTATCATCACTTGACACATATTTTTAAAGGAACTCTGCAGTAGACTGGTTATTCCAATGACATGTTGGTGCATCAGACACCTCCGGACTAGTAATGTATGATGGATACGTGTTAACAAACAGGCTGTTTAATAAAGCACTGCATTAATAATATATTATGCCTGCCATTGTATTATACACCACAATAGTATTGGACAAAGCAGCGGCTTGTTCTGATACAAGTGGTCATGAACAATGGATGCACCAGTGATTCAAATTGTCATCATGACACGTGCAGGGAGCAATGTCTATAGTACTCCCATAATGCAGCATGGACCACAATGACTATCGTGCACCATCATCAGTGGACCACGTTCCATGGTTATGCTAATTCCGGGATAGACAGTGGACGCGAGTAACAACTAATCTGCTCTGGACCAGCTTTTCTCTATGGCTGCACCATAATAACACTGGATCACACCTGAGTGTCTATGCGTACGTCATAATGACACTGGACCACTCAACACTATGCTATACCATGCTTTCCTATGGCCCTGGTTCTCACTTGAGCGTTTTACAGCGCGTTTGAACGCGCTGTAAAACGCCCGACGCATAAACAAGTACTTGAGCTTTTTTTGGGGCGTTTGTCGCGCGTTTTGTGATTGACACCACAGTAGTCAATCACAAGAACGCGCGTTCGTTTTGCAAAAACGCGCTGAAATACGCTTAACAAAAACGCGCGTTTTTAGAACGCTCAGGTCTGAACCCAGGGTAAGACAGCCACTTCAGTTTACACATATTAAAGGAGGGAGGGAGGGAGGGAGGTGTTTCTGTTGGGGATGGGAAATGTCCATTGAGGAGGAAGTGGATCACTGCCAGTGATAATTTTCAGATTTTTTATTTTCATTTTTTTAAATTTTGCAATTGGACAGAGTCCAATTCAATATTTACCTTAACTGTGGAGAAAAATTACCGCATGGCAGATATCCACATAGTGCCCTCAATAGCAACAGTCACATCATCTGTATCTGGCGATCAAATTCAAAATGGCCAATTCACCATTTTTCATCATTAGAATTCCAAAATAACAGAAAATAATGCACTATAAAATTAGATACAAGCATAACATATGGACTAGGCCCTCACTCTTGATTAAAACTGAGACACTTGGTCAATACATTTTGATCAAAAATACATCTAAGCCCACCTACCGGCGACAAGGTGGTCTCAGTTCAGGCGGGTTCCTATGCTAACATATTCATGACTGTGGCGCATTTTCAGGAGCACAGTCCTCGCACATATGGTGTGCTGCCCTTTGTAACCTCCATGTGCATCAGCAACCGGTGGGAGGAGAGACACACACACCTATATGTACCACCTTAATCAAGGTCACCTATTAGATAGGTGGGGCAAAAGTGCACCTGAATATCACTCCCAGTGTAGGAGCGTATTCACACATGAAGGTGCCACTCCTTCAAGACAAATCAAACAAATCACAGAAAAACTATATATAAACCATCCTGCACGATATGGTATTAAATGTGCGGATGTATATGGCTACATTTACAAAATCACAGAAAATAATGCACTATAATAATAGATGCAAGCATAACATATGGACTAAGCCCTCACTCTTGATAAAAACTGAGACACTTGGTCAATACATTTTGATCTGTGCTCCTGAAAAATGCGCCACAGCACAAATAGGTTAGCATAGGAACCCGCCTGAACTGAGACCACCTTGTCGCGGTAGGTGGGCTTAGATGTATTTTTGATCAAAATGTATTGACCAAGTGTCTCAGTTTTTATTAAGAGTGAGGGCTTAGTCCATATGTTATGCTTGCATCTAATTTTATAGTGCATTATTTTCTGTTATTTTGTAAATGCAGCCATATACATCCGCACATTTAATACCATATCGTGCGGGATGGTTTATATATAGTTTTTTTCTGTGATTTGTTATCATTAGACCTCCCCCTAAAAAATGAATAAAAAGTGATCAAAAAGACCTATACACCCCAAAATGTTTACAGATCAGTCCTCACACAGCTCCATTGATATAAATATAAAAATGTTATACGGGTCAGAATATGGCAATAAAAAGAAAAAAAAATATTTTCAAAGTTTTTATTTTTTTTCTTCTTCTTTATTAAAACACAAGAAAAACTATATAAATGTGGTATCACTGTAATCGTACTGACCCAGAGAATGAGGGGAACAGGTCAGTTTTATCTCATAGGGAACGCTGTAAAAACAAAACCCATAAAACTATATAAATGTGGTATCACTGTAATCGTACTGACCCGGAGAATGAAGAGAACAGGTCAGTTTTATCTCATAGGGAACGCTGTAAAAGCAAAATCCATAAAACTATATAAATGTGGTATCTCTGTAATCGTACTGACCCGGAGAATGAAGAGAACAGGTCAGTTTTATCTCATAGGGAACGATGTAAAAACAGAACCCATAAAACTATATGAATGTGGTATCACTGTAATCGTACTGACCCGGAGAATGAAGAGAACAGGTCAGTTTTATCTCATAGGGAACGCTGTAAAACAAAATCCATAAAACTATATAAATGTGGTATCTCTGTAATCGTACTGACCCGGAGAATGAAGAGAACAGGTCAGTTTTATCTCATAGGGAACGATGTAAAAACAGAACCCATAAAACTATATGAATGTGGTATCACTGTAATCGTACTGACCCGGAGAATGAAGAGAACAGGTCAGTTTTATCTCATAGGGAATGCTGTAAAAACAAAACCCATAGAACTATATAAATGTGGTATCACTGCAATCGTACTGACCCGGGGAATGAAGGGAACAGGTCAGTTTTATCTCATAGGGAACGCTGTAAAAACAAAACCCATAAAACTATATAAATGTGGAATCACTGTAATCGTACTGACCCGGAGAATAAAGAGAACAGGTCAGTTTTATCTGATTGGGAACGTTGGAAAAACAAAACCCATAAGACTATATAAATCTGGTATCTCTGTAATCGTACTGACCGGAGAATGAAGAGAACAGGTCAGTTTTATCTCATAGGGAACGCTGTAAAAACAAAACCCATAAAACTATATAAATGTGGAATCACTGTAATCGTACTGACCCGGAGAATAAAGAGAACAGGTCAGTTTTATCTCATAGGGAACGCTATAAAAACAAACCCATAAAACTATATAAATGTGGTATCACTGTAATCGTACTGACCCGGAGAATGAAGAGAACAGGTCAGTTTTATCTTATAGGGAACGCTGTAAAAACAAAACCCATAAAACTATATAAATGTGGTATCACTGTAATCGTACTGACCCGGAGAATGAAGAGAACAGGTCGGTTTTATCTGATCGGGAATGTCGGAAAAACAAATCCCATAAAACAAAATAAAGTTGTATCACTGTAATCATAGGTTGGAAGCGTAGAGAGCAAATAATTTGAAGCACCGGAGGAATTTAAATAACTTCCTCTACTTGATAAATGCCACCTGGAATGGGGCAACTACAGTACCCTGAAAGATTATCAAAATTAAGGTTATTCACTTTAGAAAAAGACGACTGAGGGAGATCTCATATCTATGTATAAATATATCAGGGGTCAGTACAGAGATCACTCCCATCATCTATTTATTCCCAGGACTGTGACGAGGGGACATCCTCTGCGTCTGGAGGAAAGAAGGTTTGTACACAAACATAGAATAGGATTCTTTACTGCAAGAGCAGTGAGACTATGGACTCTTTACGGTAAGAGCAGTGAGACTATGGAACTCTATACTGTAAGAGCAGTGAGACTATGGACTCTATACTGTAAGAGCAGTGAGACTATGGACTCTTTACTGTAAGAGCAGTGAGACTATGGACTCTTTACTGTAAGAGCAGTGAGACTATGGACTCTTTACTGTAAGAGCAGTGAGACTAAGGACTCTTTACAGTAAGAGCAGTGAGACTATGGACTCTTTACTGTAAGAGCAGTGAGACTATGGACTCTTTACTGTAAGAGCAGTGAGACTATGGACTCTTTACGGTAAGAGCAGTGAGACTATGGGCTCTTTACTGTAAGAGCAGTGAGACTGTGGACTCTTTACTGTAAGAACAGTGAGACTATGGACTCTTTACTGTAAGAGAAGTGAGACTATGGACTCTATACTGTAAGAGCAGTGAGACTATGGACTCTTTACTGTAAGAGCAGTGAGACTATGGACTCTTTACTGTAAGAGCAGTGAGACTATGGACTCTTTATGGTAAGAGCAGTGAGACTATGGATTCTTTATGGTAAGAGCAGTGAGACTATGTAGCTCTCTGCCTGAGGAGGTGGTGATGGTAAGTGTTAAGAGACCCAAAACCATTCATGTCTACAAACCAGTCAAAGGCCTTCGTCTCGCATGGGAAAGATTAGAGCAGACATACGGCAGCTCCGAAGTAGTTGAACACGCCTTATTTAAACGACTATACGACTTTCCTGAATTATCCAATAGAGACCGCCGAGGGTTCCAGGAATTAAGCAACCTTCTTCTTGAGTTTGAAATCATCAAGGGAGACCCGCAGCTACCAGGTCTAAGCTTTCTTGAGTCATAATATCTGCTTCAATTGCTGTGCATCCACTGAGCACTTCGCCAGAGACTGTAAGGTTCCAGTCAAGTGTTCTGAATGTAATAGTGATGTACATGTGTCCGCTGTTCACCTTGGACCAATCAGATGAAACCTAGAACCAGTTAGCTGGCGCAAGCCTCATTCCAATGAAGGCAGGGAGAGTCATGGCGGGGAGAGTGCCGACCGACCAACCACTACTGTCACGCCCAGAATAAAGAGAACAGGTCAGTTTTATCTCATAGGGAACGCTATAAAAACAAACCCATAAAACTATATAAATGTGGTATCACTGTAATCGTACTGACCCGGAGAATGAAGAGAACAGGTCAGTTTTATCTTATAGGAACGCTGTAAAAACAAAACCCATAAAACTATATAAATGTGGTATCACTGTAATCGTACTGACCCGGAGAATGAAGAGAACAGGTCGGTTTTATCTGATCGGGAATGTCGGAAAAACAAATCCCATAAAACAAAATAAAGTTGTATCACTGTAATCATAGGTTGGAAGCGTAGAGAGCAAATAATTTGAAGCACCGGAGGAATTTAAATAACTTCCTCTACTTGATAAATGCCACCTGGAATGGGGCAACTACAGTACCCTGAAAGATTATCAAAATTAAGGTTATTCACTTTAGAAAAAAGACGACTGAGGGGAGATATCATATCTATGTATAAATATATCAGGGGTCAGTACAGAGATCACTCCCATCATCTATTTATTCCCAGGACTGTGACGAGGGGACATCAAGGGATTTTTCGACCGTCCTTGACCGACTAATGTGTCGAAATCATTTGTGGGAAATTCTCTAGTAAGATCGATCATCCTATTTTTCAGAAAGCCTCTAACCTGTAAGAAGGTGAACACATGTTGGGGGTTACTTAAGTGATATTTTTCTTTCAGTTCCTTAAACGAATAGTATCTATTCTCCTGCGTTAGCCATAAGTCCCAGTATCCCTCTTATACCTTTAGTTCGCCAATGGCAGAAGTGACCGGCTTCCACACCTGCTGGGAATTCGGGATGTCCCCAAATGGTCATATACTTTGACAGCATGTATGGTAATCCAAATAGTTTACGTGTCGCCTTCCAGGATGCTATCGTGTCCCTAATCACTAAGCTATGCTTCGCCACGGGTGGTAGGTTACCAAATTTGGTGTGCAATTGCGCCGTTAGTCGCCAAGGGGATACCAAATGTGCCTCTAGGTTAGTATTAGAGTAGAATTGGCTTTGGTGTATCCAGTCAAGGCTGTGTCGCATAAGACTAGCCAGATTGTACGCCTTAAGGTCTGGAATATTCATTCCTCCCAAGTTTTTGGGTAATTGTAATTTTCCAGAGATATTCTGGCTCGCTTTTCGGCCCACAGAAATGTCCTAAACGCCGTCTTCATCTGGGTTATGTCAGTATGTTTAAGGAGAAGAGGTATAGTTTGCATGGGGTACAATAGTTTAGAGAAACACATCATTTTTAATAATTGGGCCCTACCCCCAAGGGATAGTGGGTATTTCATCCACCTTTTGATGTCTCCTAAGATTCTTTTAAATAGCGGCGGATAGTTTAAGTTGTATATGGTCTCTGGCGTTCGTTCAATATGTATCCCCAAATACTTTATCGATGTATGGAGGGACATTGGTAATGGAGCACGTGAAGATTGTGTACCCTTGTTGCCTAAGAACAAGATCTCTGATTTGCTGGCGTTTACCCTGAATCCCGACACCGATCCAAATTTGGTCCAGAGGTTAAATAGATGTGTTATGTCTCTGTGAGGATTTTCTAGGAACACCAGCAAATCGTCAGCAAAAGAGCGTGTTTGACTCGGGTACCTCCCACTTTAATGCCTTCAATAGCACTGTCAGTCCCCAATCTCCGTGACAATGGTTCCAGTGCGACATTAAATAAAAGTGGAGACAAGGGGCAACCTTGACGGGTTTCTTTCTTCATATGTATGGGACTAGACAAGAAGCCCGGCGTATAGACCTTGGCATGAGGATTGGTGTAAATTGAGTCAATATAGTTCCTGAAAGGGCCTTCAAACCCCATCCTATCTAACACCTGTCCCATCCATCCCCAGTGTACATTATCAAATGCTTTCTCAGCATCTATAGTAACTATTGCTGGGGAAGGATGGGCAAGGGATGCGCCTTGATCTCATCAAGCACCGTTAGCACCTTCCTTATATTTGTGACTGCTGCACTACCTTGCACAAACCCCACCTGTGCAGGAGCTATCAACCGAGGCAGAACATGTGCTAGTCTGTCAGCCAAGATTTTGGAAATGATTTTGAGATCTACATTGATCAATGATATCGGGCGATATGAAGCTGCATTTGTGGGATCCCTGCCAGCTTTGGGCAAAACTTTAATATATGCTAAGTTGGTCTGTTCCAGTATGGGCATCCCTTGCATGTATGCTGAATATAAGTTAGTCAGGGTCGGTGCTATGTCTTGTTCTAGTATTCGATAATATTCTCCACTAAAGCCATCGGGCCCTGGTGCCTTACCTAACTTCAGCTGTTTGATGCAGTGGTGCACTTCCTCCTCTGTAATAGGAGAGTTTAGAACGTCCCTTTCTTCCGTGGTTAGTGCGGGCATAGAAACTTCATCTAGCCATTGGGTCCCACCTGCTCAGTCACGGGGTTGAACACCATAGAGGTCAGCATAATATTTTCTCAAGATGTCATTTATGGCCTTTGGATGTGTAGTCAAGCATCCCTGGGTATCTTTAAGCGATAGGATGTTGGTTGTCTGGAATCTACCTCTAGCTAGGTTGGCCAGCAGTTCACCTGCTTTGTTCCCATGCCTGTACAGGTGCGACTCCCACCGAGACTGCGTCCAAGCATCCCAGTTCTGCAGCCAGGTCTCATATTCCCTTTGTTCTGCAGCCAGTCCTCTTTTAGATTGGGGGCTGGGGTGTTTCGGAAAGACGTGTATGCCCTTTTCAGAACATCACTAAAATAGTGTAGTTTCTGCCTAATTGTCATTTTTTTAGTAAAACATAAGCCATTATTCTGCCCCTAAGCACCGCTTTTCCTGCACTCCAGAACAGCTGAATGCTGTCAGTGGCCGCATTATCCTGTTTATATTCCAACCACCAACCCCTAAGTAGGTCTCTAAACTCTTTATCATTAATTAGGTTGGATGGGAAGCGCCATATAAAATCTGACCCTCTTGGGATATCATCTCTGAACAGCACCGAGACAGGCGAATGGTCAGAGATGATCATCTCTTCAATTTTCGGGTTGGAGAAGCGGCCTATTCCACTATTATTAACTAAGATATAGTCGATTCTTGACCATTATTGATGTGTATGGGAAAATGGGTGAACTCCCTACCCTCGGGATGATGTAACTGCCACGTGTCTATTAAGCCCGTGTCCCTCCATCAGTTGTGTAAGCCTCTTATCCTGGTCACCCTTGTTCCCAAATATTCCCTGGAGCCTCTTCCGATCCTCCTCTACAGAAACCACTGCGTTCATATCTCCTGCCACAATTTTAGTGGCCGCGGCGTCTTTGGCTATTAGGCTCCCCAGAGTATGAAAAAAGGGCCATAGACATTGTATAAACTAACGTCACCCCCGTGGATGTCAGCACCAAGTGTGAGATCCTTCCGCAGGAGTCAGGTACATGATCAATAACTTTGTACGGTAGCTCTTTCCTCAACAGCGTGATTACTCCCGCTTTCTTTCCATCAGCTCCAGAACCGTAGACTTCTCCTACCCACTGACCTAGCATTCTGTGGATATCTAAGGTGGTCAAGTGTGTCTCTTGCAAAAGAGCCGTTCCTAGTCTTTTAAGATGTCTCAATACCATTCTCCATTTGCCAAGGGATCTAAGTCCTTTGACGTTCCATGTCACTATCTTTAAGGGCTTATCCATTGGGCAACTTACGAACAAGATCTGAGAAAGCGGGTTGCTGTAATGAGAGAATGAGTACCCCACCCCTTGTCCCCAACCTGTAACATTAACCCGAAGTGAAGTAAAACAAGAAAAATTGAGCCTTTCACATACAGAGAAGGTTCCAGCTAACATTCCTCTGTCCTACTCTTGGGACTCCCCTTTTTCCGGCAGATAGGAACCCACGATATCCTTAACCCCTTCCTTCCTCCCCCCTGCCCCCGGACACCCTGACAAACCATAGCATATTATCACTCCTAATTTTCCTCTGCTAAATCTTATGAGGAAGGCTTAAACGGTCGATTAAGTTTATATCAGAATCAGGGAGAAGCATCATACATTAAAACGCCTCCTCCATACAACCTGACATTAATAGTGGTAAAAGTGTTAAGCATTGAACAGCATAACCTCAATAGAACAATAAACAATAAACATGGAGGAGGGTATCATGACACCTTAAGGGGTCTCGCCTCCGACCTCATAACTCCAGCAACCGGCTGGGTTAACTTGTGATAGTTAAGGAACCGATATAAGTCAGGTACTACATCAATACTTATCGGACATAAGATTAATGTCTCAGTCTCTCAGCCAATGTCGGTGGACGTCTCTGGCGGTGGCCTCAGCTGCTTAGCCGGCGGGGAGCTCCTGCCTCCTGTCGCGGATCCTCTTTTCCCGCTCAGCCGTTGAACGGTCCTCGCCTGGGAAAGTCAGGGCCGGGAGTGACTTGAGACGAATATGGTTGCTTCTCAGTGCCTTGTCAGCCTCCTCCGGGTCTGTAAAAGTTCCTGTTTCTCCATTTGGGAACAAGATCCTCAAGGTTGCTGGATACAACAGGGAAAAGCGGATCTGTTCCTTAAATAGGTATGAACATATGGCGCAAAGGTCCTTCTACGCCTCGTGACTTCGGCGGAATAGTCTCCAAAGATCAGTACACGGTGGCCTCTCACCTTCACTTCTTTATTCCCTTGCTTGTACGCTCAGGAGAGCCGCCTTTTCAGCATAATTAAGGTATTTAACGATCACCTGCCGAGGTTTATTGGCGTGGGTGAGTTGGGTGACTGACCGTGGGTGCTTGCAGATATTTTAGGCGGGCCCACCCTGTGAGCCCTCTCAACTGTGCAAAGATAATTAAGGCCCAGAGCCTCCGGAATCTCCTACTCGCAGATGGTGAGCAGGTCTCTGGCTAAAATGGTTTCCGGGAGACCTACGATGCAGAGGTTACTATGTCGGGACCTGTTCTCTAGGTCGTCAACTTTATCCCAGAGTTTTGCGTTGTCTGTTAAGGCCTCCTTAAGCCGGGCATGTAGCTGGTCGCTGTCTGCCTCCATCTTGACGACTCTGGTCTCTAGCTCCTCCAGGCGCGTGGCATGCTGTGATACTCCCACCTGCAGGGATGCGTAGTGGTGCGACACAGTCGATGAGAGGGCCTCCTGGAGATCCGGTAAGATTCGGGTCGCCACCTCCATGGCCAGGTGCTTATAATCAATGCCCGCCTGGCTTTCAGTAGGATGTTCCGGAATAGGAGCTGTGTGCTCGATTTCCTCTCTGAGATCGGAGTCATCCTCTGGCTGATCCGCCATGATAGATTCAGTTGGCGCCTTCCCAGGCTTAGCCGGAGTTTTCTTTGATTTGTTCCCCATAACCACCACAAAACGGTCCATAGACCATGGGACTGGTGCCAGTCAATCCTCCGGTGTGTTATTGAGCAAAAGTCGGCTCGTAGTCTGGGGAAATGCAGATTTGGGTGCCGTGAGGTGCGGAGCTTCTAATGCACGCTCCCTCTCATGCCGGCGCTCGAACCGAAGTCAATAGTTTGGACTTGAGACGTAGCGATATGTAATATTTTATTTATTGTTTATATATTTTATATGTAAAATTGGGAAAGGGGTGATTTATACTTAATATTTTGGTGTACTTTTTAACTTTTTTTTACAGTTTATTTATTAACTATTTCCCCTTAGGGGCTAGAACCTGGGATCTTTTCATCCTATTCACCCTAATAGAGATCTATTAGGGTGAATAGGATCTCACCCTCTCCTGCTGCCCTGTGCCCTGTGCACACAGCAGCAGGGAGCTGACCATGGCAGCCAGGACTTCAGTAGCGTCCTGGTTGCCATGGTAACCACTGGAGCTCCAGCATTATACTGCTGGGGCTACGATCACAACTGCCACTGCCACCAATGAGGAGGAGGTGAGGGGACCCTGTGGCCACTGCCACCAATGCTTTTAATACTGGGGGAGGGAGGAATGGGGGATGGTGGGGCACACTGGCCAATGTCTTTAATATTTGGAAGGGGGTGGCGCACCGGCCACCAATGAGTGAGCGTTTACTATACAAATGCAGGCAGAAGAAACTCATTGCCGACACCTGCCTGTGACGGGCGCTGCGATCAGCGGCAGTTAACCCCTCAGGTGCCGCACCTGAGGGGTTAATTGCCGCGGATTGCAGCGCCTGGTTACAGGCAGGTGCCGGAAATGAGTTTCTTCTGCCTGCATTTGTATAGTAAACGTTACTCCTCATTGGTGGCCAGTGACCCCGCCTCCTCCGCCCCTCTCGCTCTATTGGTGGAAGCAGCACAGGGGAGGGAGAGACTGTCTCCTTCTCCCGTGCAGTGCTAAGGAGAACATGGCCGCGCTGAGAGCAGCGCAGCCACGTTCTTCTGATACTTGGCTGTGCAGTAGCGCAGCCCAGTATCGATAAAATACTAATCCTAGTATCGAGCGCATTACCAGAGAAAAGATCGATTGGGTATCGAAATTTCGATACCCCAAACAACTCTAGGAGGGACGCCTAAAAGAGGGCAAAACACCACAACTCAAGATCAGCAAATGCTTTATTACGATCAATCATTACATGACCAACTTCTGAAATGCAAGCAACATTCCCGATTTGGCTGAGAAATATACCTATTAATACATGAGGAGCGCCAATAACCTAATTTGCGGATAATATGAGCCGGCACCCTGTTCCTGGAGGCAGCGGATGCTGCACCTATCCTGAAAGAGTGCCCCGATACGGTTGCCGGGTTCAACCCTAAATTAGACACTAGTATATGGACATGAGATACAAACTGAGAGGTGGCGAGTGGTGCCTTGGGAAACGGCAATAAAGGACCCTCAGGGCCGCGGTCTGCTAAGGCTGTCATTAACTGCCGAAGGACCTGAAACGGGCACCATGAATGGGACGTTGGAAACAAAATGACCTGAGTAGGGGACCTGAGATGTCTTGTTAATCGGTAACGACAGCACGTAACAGTCAGTGCTCCAGTTCAATTGGTTGAGGCTGACAAACCTTCTGTTGGCGGAAGTGCACATAAACTCACACGGCCTCATGAACCCGTAGAATACCAAGTAGATGGCAGCTTTCAGTACTAAACTGGGGACTACCCCAAAAGGGGCTCTATCCAACATGTCAGACAAGTCCCGAAAGACTTTACCAGTGATACCCTCTCACGTGGCTGACCTTCCAAACTACATGTAGCTAGACTCCTCAAGGCAGCTTTTATAACATGAACAGAAAATAGGGACCCCGGTCAGGACGACTTATGGCGGTAAAATGTTGAACTCCGACTAGGTAGGATCGGATGGTGTTGTAAGAGAGCCTCAATTCCCAGTGACAGTAACCAATGAAGAGATTACTTAGATCCATCCGGTCTGGGGACCAGGATGTTGATCCCGAGGAAGCTTCAGAGTCCACCTCTAGGGGGCCAAGGGCCTTCAAAGTAGAAGAGACTCTGTCTCAATCAATGAAACTAGAATTGAAGCATCCTGAGAAAGCACAGGTCATCTCAAAGCGCTACAAGTCCATGTTCCCGATTGTGATATCTCAGTTGGACCAGTGGGGCACTGTGCCCAAGTTGATTTGGCAATTTCAAAATTGTCCAAGAGGACCCTTATTCCGGCTGAGGACGGCTCCAACTTACAGGACCCGATGGACAGGCGGGTGGATTGCACCTGAGAATATCTTACTCCATCGCTGCTGCTTCAGCCTCTGTGGCTATATCCTCTACGGAGGTAGCCGTCTTTCTTCATAAACGCCTCTGGCAGGTGCAGTCGGATATCAACTCTGGCATATCCCGTGATGACTTCCTGGCACAGTTTAAGTCCATTCTACTTGCTGTGGATTTTCTGTGTGACTCCGGCCCACAACAGTTAAAGGTAGGCTCTTGGGCCGAATTGGACCATATCATGGAGGGTCTTGCCGATAAGAAAGTTAAATGCTCCCCTCAAACCCCTAGGGGTAGGGGTAGGCAGGGTAGAGGGTCCAGATCCTTTCAGGGCCAATCCAGGCCTCAGTGAGGCTGTGGGTCCCAGAAGAGAGGATCGTATCGTTCCTGTGGGTACAAAAACAATAAGTCTGACCAGTGACGGCCCTCCCCTCCGCCAGATCCAGTCATAAATTTAACTCCTCTTATTTCAGACCTCCCAGTCGGAGGCCGTTTAACCTTTTTCTAAGTACCTAAGTACAGAGTTTGTTCCAGATCCCTGGGTCCTGAATATAATAAGGACAGGGTACATGATAGAGTTTATACTGGAATACAGGCGGAAAGGGGCCTTGGAGGAGGTTCCTCCAGAAGACATTGGATCCGGCATTTATTTGCCAGTTTTTCTTGTTCCCAAAGCCACAGACAGTTGGCACATGATCATAGATCTCCGCTATCTCAACCGATTTATGGACACCATCAAATCGGTAATCGGTATCCTGAGCCCAGGGGACCTGATGGTTAGACTGGATCTAAAGGATGCCTATCTTCACATCCCTGTGTGCCAGGCCCACAGGAAGTATCTACAAGTGGCAGTGAGTCTCAGGGGACGGTGAAACATTTTCAGCTTGCCGCTCTTCCTTTTGGCACCACAACCGCGCCCTACATCTTTATCAAAGTGGTAATAGCTGTAGTAGCTCCCCTCAGATTGAGAGGCCTAGAGATCATTCCATATCTGGATGATTGGCTCCTCAAAGCCCACTCGGTAGAGACTCTTCACCTTCTGCAGGCTCAGTCCTTCCTCCAGCGTTTGGGCTGGATTATCAATTGGCAGAAGTCAGAGATTTCTCCCTCTACTACCAGGAGGTTTCTAGGGTTCATAATAGATTCTGCCAACATGACGCTCTCCCTTTCTCTGGAAAGGAAGTTACGCATTTCCAAGACTGCAGATCAACTCATGGTTCCCCGCCAGGTAACTATCAGAGTATTGATGAGGATGTTAGGCCTAATGTCAGCAGCCGTGGATGCGGTTCCTTGGCCCTTGTGGCATATTCGCCATCTTCAAGCGGAAGTTCTGAGTCTATGGGATCGAACTCCCAGAGGGCTAGAGACAAAGTGCTCCCTGTCATCTCAAGATCCTCCAGTATCAGCTATTCTCCAGTTTATGCAGGATGGACTAGATAAGGGCCTCAGCCCTTCTACACTCAAGGTACAGATCTCAGCTCTGTCCGCTGCCTTTGGCAGATCTTTACATCACGACCCCTGATTAAGAGGTTTCTTAAAGAAGCCGCACGTCTTAAGCTTAGCATTTTTTTTTTTAACAACAGTTTTTTATTGGAATTAAGGGTAAGAGGTTACAAATACAATAAAAGGTATTACAGAGTAAATAAGTAATTACCATAATGAGGTCAAAATTAGAGACAATTACAAAAGTGCAGTAGGCACCAGCATAAAACAATAAGCCAATCATTAGATTCACCAATGAAGTTAGCCTAGCATTTTAGGACCTTTACCGCAATGGGATCTCTCAGTGGTGCTTAAAGGGTTGAGTGGTCCTCCCTTTGAACCCTTGGAAGAGGTGGACTTCTGGATGTGGCCAGATGTTTGAGAATCTACATTGAGAGATCCCGGGAGTTCAGAAGGTCAGAAAATCTTCTTCGGCCTCTTACACACTTGCGCTGTTCCTTTCCGTCCTAGAGTTCCGTCCTCGGGGCTCTAAGACGGAAAGATACTGATCAGGATAATCCCAATGCATTCTGAATGGAAAGAAATCCGTTCAGGATGCATCAGGATGTCTTCAGTTTAGTATTTTGCCGTTGAAAAATCCTCAGCCTGAGTTTCCTCCAGCCAAAAAAACTGAAGGCATGCCGTAAGGACGGATCCGGAATTAATGCCCATTGAAAAGCATTAATCCAGATCCGACTTTTAGCTAAACGTCATTTCGGTGCATCGCCGGATCCGACGTTTAGCTTTCTGAATGGTAACAATGGCAGACAGGACGCTACTAAAGTCCCGGCTGCCATGGAAAAGTAGTGGGGAGCAGTGGAGAAGCTACTTACCGCCCGTGCGGTTCCTGAGGCGCTCCACAATGACGTCACAGTGCCGCTACGTCGCATGGATCACTTTAGTAGCGTACGGGCTGCCATGGTAACACTGAAAACATTTGCTTTCAGGTGTGTATGCGTAGTGATGGATCCAGGCGGGCATTTCCGGCGACGGAAGTGCCCGCCGGATCCTCACAACGCTAGTGTGAAAGAGGCCTTATCCTGTTCTTTGGCAGGAATAAGGGGAAGAAGGCCTCTAAGCCTACTCTAAGTAGATGGATCAGAGAGGCCATCACAGAATCTTTGCTTCCCAAGATAGGCCTCATCCTGCCTTTGTCACTGCTCACTCCCCCCGAGCAGTCTCTACTAGTTGGGCCGAAAGGTCTCTTATTCCTCTGGAACA
This sequence comes from Bufotes viridis, assembly GCA_033119425.1. NCBI lineage: Eukaryota > Metazoa > Chordata > Amphibia > Anura > Bufonidae > Bufotes > Bufotes viridis. The sequence continues at coordinate 6,689,945 of CM065592.1, forward strand.
GATCTTTTCCGTGTCCGCCTGGAGCCTTTGTGAGTCATTATAGACTCAACCTCAGGGGTTCAGAAGACACTGCCTTTGGGCGGTCTGTTTTGAATTCCATTCAGCATTGAAGTCCCTACCCTTTAGGCTAATTTCTTGCTAAGTCCCCACATGTGCTGCTGATTAGGAAATAAGGGAAGCGTTAATTTCTTAACGTTAATTTGTTTTCCCTTAGTCCTAACAGCAGCACACAAGTGTCCCTCCCTTATGTTTTTACTTAGGTTTTTTCTTGTTATAACACACTGGTGTATGAGGGGTTTGACCTCTTATAGAGAGGTAATGCGGGAGTTAATTTACTTGATTATTCTGATTGATTACTTGACCGCATCAAACATTCCGTCTGTCCAACCAGTTTCACTGGGGCGAATAAACCCCCACTTGTGCTGCTGTTAGGACTAAGGGAAAACAAATTAACGTTAAGAAATTAACGCATATAAAACCCTCGCTGGTCGTGGCCCCAGGATATATTCACACTGGCCCTGTATACAGAGGATATATATACAGCCTCCTCACTGGCTGTGGCCCCCGGATATATTTACACTGGCCCCGTATAGAGAGGATATATATATATACAGCCCTCGCTGGTTGTGGCCCCAGGATACATTCACACTGGCCCCATATACAAAGGATATATATATACAGCCCTTCGCTAGCTGTGGCCCCAGGATACATTCACACTGGCTCCGTATACAGAGGATATATATATATATATACAGCCCTCGCTGGCTGGCCCCAGGATATATTCACACTGGCCCCGTATAGAGATATATATATATCAGCCTCGCTGGCTGTGGCCCCAGGACATTCACACCGGCCCTGTATACAGAAGATAAATATATACAACCCGCTGGCTGTGGCCCCCAGCATACATTTACACCGGCCCCGTATACAGAGGATATATATATATACAGCCCTCACTGGCTGTGGCCCCAGGATACATTCACACCGGCCAATGTATACAGAGGATATACATATACAGCCTCACTGGCTGTGGCCCCAGGATACATTCACACCTGCCCCTGTATACAGAGGATATATATATATACAGCCCTCGCTGGCTGTGGCCCCAGGATACGTTCACACCAGCCCTGTATACAGAGGAATATATATATACAGCCCTCGCTGGCTGTGGCCCCCAGGATACATTCACACCGCCCTGTATACAGAGTATATATACAGCCCTCACTGACTGTGGCCCCAGGATACATTCACCACCCCTATATAGAGGATATATATATATCACAGCCCTCACTGGCTGTGGCCCCAGGATAAATTCACACCGGCCCCGTATACAGAAGATATGTATATATATATATATATATACAGCACTCGCTGGCTGTGGCCCCAGGATACATTCACACCGGCCCTGTATACAGAGGAATATATATATACAGACCTCGCTGACTGTGGCCCCCAGGATACATTAACACTGGGCCCTATATACAGAGGATATATATATACACAGCCCTCGCTGACTGTGGCCCCAGGATAAATTCACACCGGCCCCGTATACAGAGGATATATATATATACAGCCCTCACTGGCGGTGGCCCCCAGGATACATTCACACCAGCCCCTGTATACAGAGGAGATATATATACAGCCCCCACTGGCTGTGGCCCCAGGATACATTCACACTGGGCCCATATACAGAGGATATATATATACAGCCCTTGCTGGCTGTGGTCCCAGGATTAGATTTGAGCGAACTTCTGTTTAAAGTTCGCCGTCCAAAGTCCGGGTTCGGGTTATCGTAGCATCTAGTTATGGATTCCGCTACCACGGACCATAACGGCATTTGGAATCCATAAGAGGATGCTTCAATGAACCGAACCTTGGACAACACGGAGGACTTGGTGGGAGTTGTAGCCTACCACCTCTTATCCAACCCAGTACTGAGCCACGCCCCCTGCACTGATCACATGACGGTGACGTCACCCCAGGTCCTTCACTCCGGATTCCAAATGCCGTTATTGTCCGTGGTAACGGAATCCATAACGGAATGCTTGGATAACCCGAACTTTGGACGCCGAACTTAAAACAGAAGTTCGCTCAACTCTACCCAGGATACATTCACACAGGCCCCCTATACAGAAGATATACATACATTTAATTGGGGAGAAAGGACTCCTGTCCTCGGGATAGATGGTCGTCCGAGCGGTTGGATCCTCACCGATCAGATTAGTTTTAGGAGAAAATTATAGTGTAACGTGTGTTATCAAACCTTAATTAGGTTCCACTGATTATCATGTAGAAAGTTACCGAGCTGAAATCAGAGAATCATTTCCAACATAAACAGTATTTTTCCAACAAGATCATTCCACTTTACTGAAACAGTGTATAAGATCATATAATAGTTACACAGGGATCTCAAGTCTCCCTGACGCCCGCATGTAAAACAATATATCCCGAAAATGGAGAGGCACTGGGGGGCTGATGAATGTAATAAAAAGTTTGTGAAAAGAAAAAAAAAGAAAGAAAAACAATTAAAGCTTCCTGAAATGAGTTTTCACAGGTTGGGATGTCTGGTTACAGATAAGGTGGCGGATGTGCTGGAGGCTCTGAGAAGCAGAGCAGGAAGTGCACAACGTCTCTCTACCGCTTAGCTCTGCCGCCTCCTGATCACATGACAGTGACATCATCACAGGTCCTTTCCTACCACATCTTTCCACTGCCAAGCTCCGCCCCTGCTCCAGATCACATGACAGTGACTTCATTACAGGTCCTTTTCAACCACTTCTCTCCACTACTGAGCCCTGCCCCCTGCACTGATCACATGACAGTGACCTCATCACAGGTCCTTGATCACCACTTCTCTCCATTGCTGAGCTCCGCCCCTCCTGATCACATGACAGTGACATCACCCCAGGTCCTTCAGCTCTTGCAGTGCAGCAGATACAGAGCAGGTCTGGGTCGGTAGTCACTGCTGTGGTGTCTGCAGCCTCTTCTCTCTGGTATCAGCCATTTCTCCCCTTTATCCCCGGTGCTGGGGGCTCTGAGAAGCGGGGTCTCTCCAGGAGCAGTGAGTGCGGTTCTGGATCTCACTAATGCTCTTGTCCCTGGAGGATTTCCAGCCTCTCCTCTCCTCATAAAGGCGCCTGCAGTACTAGAAGCCTCCAGCTCCTCCAGTTCTCTCCTCTTCTCCTGAATGACCACCAAGGATGGACAGGAAGGAGATCAGCAGAAGAATATTAGACCTCACCTTGGAGATCATCTCCCTGCTGAGCGGAGAGGTAAACTTCTCTAGATTTCTCTCCTCTGTATTGTATTCTGTAACAAGTCAGACATCGGGAAGGAGAATCCATCATAGGATGTGATAGGAAGAGTCCGGGGTCCTGGAGAACGGCCTCCAGACCTTCCAAGTGACGGAGAACCTGAAGATCAGCCCCCAGTATGGTCAGTGATGGATCATGGGGACCAATAGTCATGTTGTAGGAGCCATGAGAAGGTAAGTAGGCACGTTGTACCCAGGAGGAGAGGAAGCAGAGGAGGAGATGGCCGGAGTGTGGCCTGGAGGAGGATTTCTACCACTAGTCTGACATCTAGATGATACTGGACTATAACAAGGAGCCTCCACTACGTCTAGAGGAAAGAAGGTTTCTGCACCAACATAGAGGAGGAGTCTTTACTGTAAGAGCAGTGAGACTATGGAGCTCTCTGCCAGAGGAAGGAGTCATGGGGGATTCTCTAGAAGAGTCCAGAAGGGGCCTGGAGGTCTGGAGGGTAATAATATTCCAGCTTCTAGTGACTAGATTACTGGAGATGGGGCCATGATCCCGGGAGGGATTCTGAGTGTAGATCCGGAGTCAGGAAGGAATTTCTTTCCTAAGTGTCTCTCTCCATCCACAGGATTACACCATAGTGAAGAAGACATCGGGAGGACTCCCATCATCCATGAGTCCGGAGGGTGGAGCAGGACCCCCATCACAGAGCCTCCCCCCCTGATACATGAGCAGAAGATCCTAGAGCTCACCCACAAGATGATGGAGCTGCTGACTGGAGAGGTGACACTGCTGGGAATGCTGGGAAATTCTCCAGTAACAGCACTGGAGGGGTCTGGGTGATGACGGTGTCATTGTGTTGTCAGGTTCCTGTAAGGTGTCAGGATGTGGCGGTCTATTTCTCCATGGAGGAGTGGGAGTATATAGAAGGACACCAGGATCTGTACAAGGAGGCCATGATGGAGGCTCCCCGGCCTCTGACATCACCAGGTAAGAAGAGACGAGGTGAGAAGAGGTTGTGTTAGGCCTCCTTAATACAAATATGGATTAGGTCCGGATGCATTCAGTGAAACTCGCACCGTTTTGCAAGCAAGTTCAGTCAGTTTTGTCAGCGATTGCGTTCAGTTGTTCATTTTTCCCCGCACGGGTGCAATGCGTTTTAATGCGTTTTTCACACTCGTGATGAAAACTGAAGGTTTACAAACAATATCTCTTAGCAACCATTAGTGAAAAAATGCATTTCACCCGCACCTGCTCGCGGATACAATGATGCGTTTTTCACGCAGCCTCATTCACTTTTTTGGGGCCAGGGCTCTGTGAGAATATAGAACATGCTGCATTTTCCACACAATGCAGAACTGATGCATAAAAAAAACACACTCATGTACATAAACCGATTGAAATGAATGGGTCAAGATTCAGTGCGGGTGCTATGCGTTCGCTTCGCGCATTGCACCCGCGCGGAAAATTCACTCAAGTGAAAGGGGCCTTAAAGCCTCAGTCCGGTCACGTGCAGTGTGTACACGCGTGTAATGACATGTAATGTAGGAGCTCCACATGTTATTCTATGGTCACATCACGTTAGAGCCTACATTTCCCATATACATCACACTTCTCTATAGGCTCCATCCCCCTGACAGATATAATGTCCACTTGGCCTCCATCGGCCGGTACAGTAGATGAAACTATTCTATACAGCGGATCCTGCAGTAAAACCTGTGCAGTGGGGATTATGGATGTCCTAATTTTTTTTTTTCAAATGAGTGTATGTGAAAGTGGATGTTCCTGCAGTAGGGCCTGGATATAGCGGTGGCGGCCATCAGACCAGACGGGGGTATTCCTCTCTGTTATCAGCAGCAGTGTCATCAGTCTGCTCTGGTTATAAATGATCCGACCTCTCCTGTAAGAAGCCGGGGGATGTCGAATCAACAGTTACCTGAAAGACTTCTCCGTTAATAAACACTTATCCTCTCTTCACAGGACAGGGGATTAATGTCTGGTCCATAAGAACAAGGATCCTGTGTCCTCATTTGGGGTGGATGTAGCACATGTCCTCCTTCCTCAACTTACCAGCTATTTCCAACATTTCTACTGACAGTGACTGGAGCAGCAGACATGTACACCCACCTCTCCATCCATGTGAGAACACAGGACCCCTGTTCTCATGATCTGTGAGGGTCCCAGTGGTGGATTTTTCTATGTGGGGTGACTGGGTTAGTTTGGGGTTTAGCAGAAAGTTGGTGAGGAGCAGAAGATTGTTATTTAGGCCCCGATCACTAAACCTAGAAGAGAAGGAGCTGAGAGAAGAGTCTGATCTATAGACAGATCTACAGGAGGCCATGTATTCAGTCACTGTGTGCTTGTGTCTCCACAGATGGATCCAGGAGGAGAAATCCCCCCGAGAGATGTCCCCGTCCTCTGTATTCCCAGGACTGTCCAGAGGAGAAGCCCCCAGAGAACCATCAGGTAGATGGAGCTGAGCCCTATACAGATCTATATAGGGGGGTCCTGCAGTCATAGAGGGGTCATAGATTGTGGGGGTCTCTTATGTGGATCTTCACGGTAAGAGCAGTAAGACTTTGGAACTCTCTGCCTGAGGAGGTGGTGATGGTGAGTACAATAAAGGAATTCAAGAGGGGCCTGGATGTATTTCTGGAGCATAATAATATTTCAGGCTATAGCTACTAAAGATGGGTCGTTGATCCAGGGAGTTATTCTGACTGCCTGATTGGAGTCGGGAAGGAATTTTTTCCCCTTAAGTGGGGAAAATTGGCTCTACCTCACAGGGGTTTTTTGCCTTCCTCTGGATCAACTTGCAGGAAACAGGTCGAACTGGATGGACAAATGTCTTTTTTCGGCCTTATATACTATGTTACTATGTTACTATGTTAGATTTCCCACCTGTCTGCTGTATTGTCCTGAATTGTTACAGATGACAAATCAGGGGGAAGATGTGACTGATATTAAAGTGGAGGATGAAGAAGAGCGGATGATGGGCGATCCCCCGTGTAAGAGTGAGGTGGAGGAGGACATTCCAGTCCATGTCACCACAGGTATGGAATCATGAATGGGGAAGGGAGGTTTCTTCAGGTGAGGCTCCACCTTAGAGCTCCAGTTAAGTAAGCTGAGGCTGCTCCATACACTATGGGTGATGGCTGTGGTTTACACTGGAGATCTGCCTGCTGCCGGGATCGGAGGTAGTTTAGATCCCAGCTATTTAACCACTTAGGTCTCACAGTGAATACCGATCACAGCAT
>CM065592.1:6696961-6856961 GCA_033119425.1 Bufotes viridis
GGGAACATGGACTTGTAGCGCTTTGAGATGACCGGTGCCTTCTCAGGATGCTTCCATTCTAGTTTCATTGATTGAGACAGAGTCTCTTCTACTTTGAAGGCCCTTGGCCCCCTAGAGGTGGACTCTGAAGCTTCTCGGGATCAACATCCTGGTCCCCGACCGGATGGATCTAAGTAATCTCTGGTCTTCTCTACAGGAAAGAAGTACCTTACGGCCTCTTCTTCCTCCCCGCTAGAGGGAAGGCTTCGTATTAGGAGGCAAAGGAGGAGGACGGCAAGAAGGACACCTATTAAATTCATAGGTGTCTGCTAGAGAGGTGTCATAATCCCTACAAGCCAGATGTCTGCGTTTGGATGTCACTTTGTATCCAGACCGATCACCATCACGGCAGAAGACATTATCTGCTGGAAAAAGTAAGCCATAATGAATAAACAAACCTCATTCATTAGAGAAAGAGAAGAACCAGACATACCTTAAGCCCAATGAGTTGCTAACTAGAGATGAGCGAACACCTGGATGTTCGGGTTCGAGAGGTTCGGCCGAACTTCCGGAAAATGTCCGGGTTCGTGATCCGAACTCAACCCGAACTTCATCCCGAACCTGAACCCCATAGAAGTCAATGGGGACCCGAACTTTTGGGCACTAAAAAGGCTGTAAAAGACACCCAGAGGGATAATATACCGCAATAAACGCATTGCGATTACAACTTTGAGCTAACGATCACCATGGGAACGCCTCCTCCAGTAGAATGTACTGTCGGATCTGAGAATTAAGTTGAAATCGCAATGCGATTCTTATATATTTGCTTAATCGCATTGCGATTTCAACTTAGCATTGCTAAATAATTTCCATCCATATCGTTAACTTGCTGAGTCAGTAAGTTAGCGAATATGGATGGAATTATTAGCAATGCTAAGTTGAACGACAATGCGATTAAGCAGATATATAATAATCGCATTGCGATTTCAACTTAATTCTCACATCCGACAGTACATTCTACTGGAGGAGCGTTCCATGGTGATCGGTAGCTCAAAGTTGTAATCGCAATGCGATTAAGCAAATACATAAGAATCGCATTGCGATTCCAACTTTTAGTACTCAACTTTTAAAATCGTACACCACTTTAAGTTCCAAAGTTGCAATCGCGTTCGAATAGAACTTAAAGCTGTCTCTTAGTCAGTTTTAGTATTGGTGTGCTGTAATAGAAGTTACATTCGTGCGAATATAACTTAGAGCAATACAGTCAACTTTACACTGTTAGTTTTATTATCGCGATAATACAACTATTCAAGAATCGATGTACGTGCGTCTGTGCGTGTGTGCGTTACCTCGGACACTATTCTATTTTGCCAGCCACAGCTGAAACCACTGATTTATGGTATTGCTATTTTGGCAATTGAATTTCACCACAGAAAATAATCTATCCTTTGCCAGACAGCAGACAGTATTATACTTGTCTAGCCAAAGCTGGAACACCAGATTTAGGGGATTGGTATTTGGGCAATTGTATTTAACCCCTTAATAAAATATAGAAATTTCTTTCCTGAGTTTCTAGGGGTGACAATTAGCACAGCCAAGCCCCTGATGTAGGATATAGCAAAAAAAACTAGTATTGATGGATTGATGGACTTGGTGGCAGCTTCTTCTGGTGCACCTCAAGTCACAAAATGGCCGCCGATCAACCCAGAAAATAAGTGACAGAAAAATGCTCTGTGCAGCCTAAAAACCAGCGAGCAAGTAACTAGCAGAAGTTCAATCATTCACAGCTGTAAATCGATCCGTTCATTAGGTGCTGTTGCTGACTTTAACCTGCCTAATCTCGCCCTGACAGAAGCTGCGTCCTCTCCCTACACTAATCAGAGCAGTGTGACGTGCGGCGCTACGTGACTCCAGCTTAAATAGAGGCTGGGTCACATGCTGCACTGGCCAATCACAGCCATGCCATTAGTAGGCATGGCTGTGATGGGCTCTTAGGGCAAGAAGTAAACGCTAGCTGATTGGCTGCTGTGCAGCCCTTCAGAAAGCGGGAAGTAATCGACGAACACCGAACCCGAACCCGAACTTTTTGAAAATGTCGGGTTCGGGTCCGAGTCCGGTCCCGGACACCCCAAAATTCGGTACGAACCCGAACGATGCTCGAACTGTTCGCTCAACACTATTGCTAACTACAATAGTTTTTCTAAGTAAAAAACAGGCTGCAAACAGAAACAGCCTGGATGGAACGGAGGCTTTTATGATAGAATTTGGTGCCAGGAAGTGACGTCAGACGCCAGGGAACTGAACAAACTTTAACTACAGTTTGCTATAATTGCACAAAATATCCACTAGAGGGCGCAGGAGCACCAGCTCCACACAGAGCAGCAGGTGACTGGGGAAGTAGCCGAACATAGCAGGAGGCTGATTACACACAAGCTCCGGAGAGACAAGAACATGGCCTTCACCCTGCCGATACGGACGCTGCCAGACAAACCAAGCTGCAATCCTGCCCTGAAAGAGAAACAAAGGTTAGAGAAATATAAAATATAAAAAAACTGGTGTATGGGGGATTGGCCTCTTATAGAGAGGTAATGGGGACGCTAAATACTTAATTATTCTGATTGATTACTTGACTGCATTAAACATTCTGTCTGTTCTACCAGTTTCACTGGGGCGGGTAAACCCCACTTGTGCTGCTGGTTAGGACGTAAAGGAAATATATGTATTAATGCCAATTTTTGGGCCTGTAAATGTGGGAGGGGCTCCAGCAGCCTTCTTTAAACTTCCAGGCGTTCCCCTCCATGCTCCGTGCTTAGCGTCGGTGTGGCGTACACGTGTGCCATCTGAGCCTAGGAGCAGTACGCGAGTCAATCCAGCCTACCTCGGAGTCCAGTCGCGTCCTGTCATCAGCCGCTTGCCTCCCGGGATCGGGTGAGTTGCTACAAATGTATGCAGCCTCGTCTTATTTCAGTCTGGTCGTCGGTGTGTTCGGCTCCTTAGGTAAGGAGGAGCAGCACCGCACCGAGCGTTTCTGCCTGGCAGCTCGATCGGCTCCCACGCGGCAGTATCGCCATCGTGCAGGAGTCAGCAAGACTCCGTCTCGGCCGGGCATTAAAGTTATGCACGGGCCGCCGTGCTCTGAGATAGACAGGGAGCGGGGCAGGGGTATGGGGGATGGTCAGTTGTTTTTACTGGGGTAGATGCATCAGCCGTCGGGGAGAGGGGAAGCACTGATAGCTTACTTGTACTGTTGCTGTTAATATGTGCGTGCTGTGGAGACAGGGCTGTAATAGCACATCATTTGGTTTTCAGGTCAGCTCTCCTTCCTCATTTATTGGTCAAAATCTTGTTGGATCAGGTAGTAAAAAAAAAAAAATGGGGGCTCGCAACATTGGATGCCAGATGCTTACACGGTTTCTGTCTCAGATGGGGTTGTATTTTCAGGTTACTGGATCCTCTATTCTCTCGTCTTATTCAGGTTGATGTACCTCAGGTTTCTGGTAAGTCTGGTGCTTACCAGTAGCCTGTCAGGGTTTACGTTTGTTACTTCACAGATGGCACCGCGCTTTCGCCATTGCATGTTGCCAGTTTGTACAATCACTTGTTCTGTTAGTTGTGGTCTCCACGTCTGCCGCGGGTCGCTCAGGTACCATGTCCCCTGTGCCTATCATCGCGCCGGCTCATTTTATTCCGTCAAATATCAAGAAGGACATACACGAGGGCAGAGAAGTTAATCTAGCATCCTTCCTGATTGCTACTAGAGATATCTCCGATAAGAAAGTTATTGCATGAGGTGATGTTTCCGTGGTTCTTAAGAGCCGCGATCATAGGCTCAATCGGAAGCTAACGATTCCGGAATTCGTTCTGGTGTTCAGCTTGTACAAGGATGTAATGTGCTCTGTTCGTCCGAGTAAGGCAAGTGGAGTTGGATCTGTACCTTTATAGAGTTACTGATTTGGGGCTTAAGTATGGCGGTTACGCATTTTACGACTACCACTGCTCTTTTTCTGCGAAAGCAGTGGCAGCACGTAGTCAGTTTCAGTTTACCACTAATTGGGCTAACATAGACACTTTGCAGGGCTTAAAGCCCCATCGTGCTCACTGTGTCAGTCTATATTTCATACGACCGATTGGTGTCATTGTGCAGCCGCCGGTTCAGAGGCGAGTCCCTTCAGCTGGTCCGTCGGATGCTTACAAGGACACCGGAGCAGTGGACAAGTTAGGTCCCCTATTAAACATTTAGGAAAGTCTCAGATTTGCAACAACTTTAATTTCTCAGCTTGTAATTACAGCCAATGCCATCTGCTCCATGTGTGCTTCATTTGTTTCAAAGCCCACCCTAAGCTAGCATGTACATTAAAGTCAAATAAAGCATGCATGAGCGTCATAAACGCTGATTATTTACAGTCATGTCTGCAAGGTTATCATGACCCTGAGTTCTTCAATTTCTTGGTCACAGTGTTCGTGGCAGGTTTCCATACAGGTCACGCACGAGTGCAAAACTTGCAGTCTGCGGAGAGGGCCCCGACTTCAGTGGACAAGTTGTTACAGACTGAGTTAGAGAAAGGGTTTCTTATAGGGCCTTTTTCGGTGTCACCATTCGACCTGTGGAGGGTTAGCCCGGTCGGGGTAGTTACAGGTAAATTTAGCAAGAAGAAGAGGCTGATCTATGACCTTTCTCTCCCGCATGGTTCTGACAATGCCAGTTTAAACTCCTTTATACCATCTGAGGAAGTAAGCATGAAGTATTCCACAATAGATCAGGCCATAGCAACTATCATGCAGTTTGGGCCTGGAGCCTACTTGTCTAAGTCAGATATTTCTGATGCTTTCAAACTCCTTGCCATCATGCCTGTGCTCTGGCAATGGCACGGTATTAAATGGAGGAGTTTGTACTATTTTGCCACAAAACTAACGTTTGGCTCCAAGAGTAGCCCTTGGTTATTTGACCATTTTGCGCAGGCCCTGCATTGGATTTTGGAGCCCAAGTTCCACTGTGAACATGTCATCCACTATCTCGATGATTTTTTATTGATTGAACATCTAGGAAGAGTACCGCAGGGACTTGAAACTTTACGAGCAGTTTTCTCCCAGCTAGGTGTGCCAGTGTCACCCAAGAAGGTTGAAGGCCCATCCAAGGTTATCACGTTTTTAGGAATTGTGCTAGATTCAGGGAATATGTTAGCCAGACTACCAGAAGATAAACTGGTGAGGATTAAAGAAATCGTCCACAAGTTCACAGCAGTGAGGGTGGCGACGAAGGCGGACTTACAGTCGTTGTTGGGCATGTTAAACTTTGCTATGCGCATTATTCCACAGGGTAGGTCATTTATTTACCGTCTGTTGGCCCTTCTTCCCGCGGCACCACATCAGGATAGCCCAGTACACTTAGATGGACAGGCTGTGGCAGATCTGGTCATGTGAGACCATTTTCTGAGCCACTGGATTGAGGTTTTCTTTTTCATCCCCGCCGCCAGTAGCTCGTCTCCCATGGTCTTTTCTGACCCTTCAGCTGGCACTGGTTTCGCTGCTGTTTTTGGCTCCCACTGGTTGGCCGGAACATGGCCCAGCGAAGTCAGACAGATCCCGGGTTTTCTGAAGACTTCAGCCCTGTTTGAACTATACCCCATAGTGGCTGCAGAGTATGTTTGGGGTAGCTCATGGGCCAATTCTACAGTCTTGTTCATTTCAGATAATTCAGCTAAAGTGGACATTTTAACAAGAGGGAGATATAAATCCCCACACGTTAAGTCTTTTGCGAGGCGTTTAGTTCAGCTCTCCTTGCATTACAATTTTCATTATTGTTGTTCCCATGTCCGAGGTACACAGAACGTGGTGGCTGACAGCGTTGTCACAGGCTAACTTCTACCTCTTTTCACAGGTCATGCCAGAAGCAGACGACATAGGGGCCACGGTTCCACCTTACTCAGCGTTAGTACTGGACTGACAAACCATCTGGTCACTGTGCACAGCCTGGTAGCCAGCTCACTGTCATTTAACACAGCCAGGAGTTACAGAACAGGTTGGAATTTGTTCGGCAGGTTTCAAGAAAAATATCCCTGAGGGGATACTAGTTTCATAGATTATGTGCTAGCGTTCATTGGTTACTGTCACTGGGAATTGAGGCTCTCTTACAACACCGTCCGATCCTACCTAGAAATAAAAACGGAAAGAAAAAGTATATATATACAGAGTATATATACCCTCAGGAGGGCGCCAACTTGGAGTTACTCCCAGTGAACCTACAAAGGTAGACACAGCAACACTAATATATGTGAAAAAAGGTTGCTGGGTCACACCAATAGATAGGATAAATATAATAAAATATAGTGGTGTATTGGCCGTAAAAACAATAGTTGGGGTAGACCTAATAAAATCAATATTAGTTGAAATTCCAAATGCCAATGGAGAGAGTAACTTACTTCACCCAGGAGGTGCCGGACGGGATAAGCTCAAGACACCCGCCGTGTCACCTCCTGCGCCTGGATCGCTTAGAGAATCTAAGAAGAGACCGCGGGATAAAAGGATGCCTTCTGGTGAAACTTCTTTAATAGATGAATATACAGAGTAAGGGTGGATACAATGGCTCAACGCGTTTTGGGGTAACAAATCCCCTTCTTCAGGAGCATATAGACATTCCAGCAATTAGTTATTGGGGTGCAAGTGCTATGTTGAAAAGCCTTTAGTGGCTTTTATCATCTATTTCCGGGAGGGTGAAGGCTCTGATGAAGGACTGAGAGGAACCATTAACTGTGATGACCTGGAGGGATGCGCAGTACAGGAGGAGCAGGCAACGGATCATCAGGGAACAGGATCAGGTGAGTATTTAGAAGTCCTACAAATAGCCAGGAACCTAGAATTAACAGGCCACCGATCCTACCTAGCCGGGGTTCAACATTTTACCGCCATAAGTCGTCCTGACGGGGGTCCCTATTTTCTGTTCATGTTAAAAAGCTGCCTTGAGGAGTCTAGCTACATGTAGTTTGGAAGGTCAGCCACGTAGAGAGGGTATCACTAGAAAAGTCTTTCGGGACTTGTCTGACATGTTGGATAGAGCCCCTTTCGGGGTAGTCCCCAGTTTAGTACTGAAAGCTGCCATCTACTTGGCATTCTACAGGTTCATGAGGCCGTGTGAGTTTATGTGCACTTCCGTCAACAAAAGGTTTGTCAGCCTCAACCAATTGAACTGGGGCACTGACTGTTACGTGCTGTCGTTACCGATTACCAAGACATCTCAGGTCCCCTACTCAGGTCATTTTGTTTCCAACGTCCCATTCATGGTGCCCGTTTTAGGTCCTTCGGCAGTTAATGACAGCCTTAGCAGACCGCGACCCTGAGGGTCCTTTATTGCCGTTTCCCAAGGCACCACTCACCACCTCTCAGTTTGTATCTCATGTCCATATACTAGTGTCTAATTTAGGGTTGAACCTGGCAACCGTAACAAGGCACTCTTTCAGGATAGGTGCAGCATCCGCTGCCTCCAGGAACAGGGTGCCGGCTTATATTATCCGCAAATTAGGTCGATGGTGCCCCTCATGTATTAATAGGTATATTTCTCAGCCAAATCGGGAGATGCTGCTTGCATTTCAGAAGTTGGTCATGTAATGATTGATCGTAATAAAGCGTTTGCTGATCTTGAGTTGTGGTGTTTTGCCCTCTTTTAGGCATCCCTCCTAGGGTTGTTTCGGGTATCGAAGATTTCGATACCCAATCGATACCTTTCTCTGGTATCGAGCTCAATACCAGGATTAGTATTTTATCGATACTGGGCTGCGCCACTGCACAGCCCAGTATCAGAGAACGTGGCTGCGCCGCTCTCAGCGCGGCCATGTTCTCCTTGGCAGCACGGGGAGAAGGAGACAGTCTCTCCCTCCCCCTGTGCTGCTTCCACCAATAGAGCGAGAGGGGCAGAGGAGGCGGGGTCACTGGCCACCAATGAGGAGTAACGTTTACTATACAAATGCAGGCAGAAGAAACTCACTGTGACCGGGCGCTGCGATGCGCGGCAATTAACCCCTCAGGTGCGGCAACTGAGGGGTTAACTGACGCTGATTGCAGCGCCCGGTCACAGGCAGGTGCCGGCAATGAGTTTCTTCTGCCTGCATTTGTATAGTAAACGTCACTCCTCATTGGTGGCGATGCGTCACCCCTTCTAAATATTAAAGACATTGGCAAGTGTGCCCCACCATCCCCCATTCCTCTCTCCCGGTATTAAAGCGTTGGTGGCAGTGGTCACAGGGTCCCTCACCTCTTCCTCATTGGTGGCAGTGGCAGTTGTGATCGGAGCCCCAGCAGTGTAATGCTGGGGCTCCGATCGGTTACCATGGCAGCCAGGACGCTACTGAAGTCCTGGCTGCCATGATCAGCTCCCTGCTGCTGTGTGCACAAAGCACAGGGCATCAGGGAGAGGGTGAAGTCCTATTCACCCTAATAGAGCTCTATTAGGGTGAATAGGATGAAAAGATCCCAGGTTCTAGCCCCTAAGGGGAAATAGTTAATAAATAAACTGTAAAAAAAAAAAAAGTTAAAAAGTACACCAAAATATTAAGTATAAATCACCCCTTTCCCAATTTTACATATAAAATATATAAACAATAAATAAAATATTACATATCGCTACGTCTCAAGTCCAAACTATTAAAAAAATTCTCTTTTAAGCGGTAAACGCCCATAAAAGAAAAGAAAAAGAAAAGAAAAACTGCACAATTCGCCATTTTATTTTAGTCGCCTTGTCCCCCAAAAATAGGATCGGACTGTTGTATTATTGGCCGGACGTTCAATAAAATGAGGAATGCACGCAGCTTTTTAGCATTTTTATTTTATTTTTGCGTGGTATCGAATGGTATCGAGTATCGCAATACTTTTTATGGTATCGATGCCGAATCAAAATTTGGGTACCGAAACAACTCTAGTCCCTCCTACGCAGCGGTTATGGCACAATTCAAGCCGCTTAGATCTAGTTAGTTAGGCAGGTTAATGGTCATGTCTTTAGTTGCCTTCGTCGCACAGGTAGCCGTGACCACAAGTATTAAGGCCGATTTATTTGCCTGTATTTGTGGCAGGGGCGCCAGCAGCCTTCTTTAACCTGCCAGGCGTTCCCCTCCATGCTCAGCGTCGGTGTGGCGTACCCTCCCAACCCTCCCTTATTTACATGTTACATCCTATATGGGATGCCCTCTTTTAGGCGTCCCTCCTATGCAGCGGTTATGGCACAATTCAAGCCTGTGGCGTTTCAAAATGTCAGCTTTATACAATCACGCATCTGTGAGAGAGGAGCCTCTATGAGCACTGAGGTGACTTGTTGAATCAAACATTCTCCACTTACAGTTTACGGATCAGAAACCCAGGAGTTAATCAAGTAGCTTTTAATCCGGAGATTATATTACAAGATGTGCAGGGAATCCAGATGGTAAAAGAATTATGCCAACAATATTCTCCTTGCTAGGAAGATGGAGATTCTCCTCAGAAAGTTGGACATACACTAACAGCAATGCATGACTGGGAAAACAGGAAGTGGCTAGGCTGAAATAACTAGAAGCTAAAACAGAGGGGGAAGAAGAAGAAGAGAGGAGCATACCAATACAGAATGCAAGAAAATGAAACAGAGCACTTCCCATCTGGTATCAGTAGATACCACTATATATATATGCATACAATGGAATTGTATAAAATAACAATGAATAATGTCCGTAAACCTGATAAATAAACAGATGAATAATGTCCATAAACCTGAAAAGGAAACATTCAATGAACATCTATTCAAACCAAAAAGGATATGTCTTCAGTTTAGGCCATAGAGCTGGCACTGGAAACAGTCTTAGAAGATGATGAGCATCTTTGGTAGAAGGAATCTCAACCTGGAAGTTCTGCAGGCATGAGTACCACAACTTCTTTAACAGAGTGGAAGAAGGTCTTGATTACTCCACCTTTCGTGATTCTTACTTCCACCTTACTGAACTTTCCCATCTGAACTGGATACGACTTTAGTAATAAGTCCAGTAGACGATCAACTTGTTTCTCTCTTAACAGAACAAAATGTCCTTCGCTTTAATTAAGCCTTGGTTCATGCCACCTTCTGCGTTCTTGCAAGAGGCAGAGGTACTTTCTTATCCACCTTTTCCAGAACTGACGGGCGATATGTTGTACCTGCTTCCACCTAAACTTATAAAGGTTGTGCTCTTTGAAAATGCCAGATGGCACAGGAATATTTCCTATCTTTTCTGGTTTATTCTAAAGTGATCTTTTATGCACCTCAGATGTGTATTTCTTCTTTTTACTAAAGGAGATTGTCTGTCGCTTTCATTAGAAGCTGAGCGAGACTTAGTTCTCCTTGATCTTGCCAAAAATTTAGAGCGAAAGCACTTATTTTGTGAGACTGATTTAGATGTAGATTGCATTCTGTCTATGGATCATGAACCTGAATGCTCATGTCTGCTTTTGACTTCTGAAATGGGATTTGTCTTTGTACATACAGACTTGGGTTGTTGACATGCAGCATTTGTCATGGACATTGGCGGTGAACTTTTCCCTGTGATTTCCAAAAGCTGAGCAATATGAAGGTGCTCATCCGTTGAAGACTGGGAAGAACCATGATCCTTTTGGGTGCAATCAACAATTGCAGATGGAACTGAAGGTTCTTGCAAAGTTTCTGAAATAAACTCTTCCTCTGTTGAAGGAACCTCCTTTATTGAACGTTTAGAAGATACTTCCTTTACAGAATTAAACTCATTGTCAAAAGGTTGACTCGAAGGCTCACATTTCTGCAGTGTCTGGTAGATATAGGATTTATTATGATAAACTGTGTGAGGACTGCAAAGCTGGGAAGGGCTTGAAGAAGGCTCCAACTGAGATCCTGAAGGCCTTTCTACAAGCTGCCCTTCTGTCCAGTAACATTCTTCTGCAGCTGACTCCTTGAGAATTAAGCTGCTTTCTGATGAACAAGTTTTTAGAATATTTTGGCAAGGAACCTGCACATAGTAGTGGTTAGGACACCGCCTGAAGTAAGAAGTTTGTCCCCTATTAGTACTTCAGTTCTGAAGGAGTGCACTTTCCAGGGTCTGCGGGCTCTGTCGAGACATACATTCCCCACGATTACCCAACCCACTGTAAGTTTCTGGGCATATGGAGCGTTAAAGGGCCATTGTGAAGTTCAAGGACTTTATGAGCCTCAAGAATGTCTCTACCTAGCAAAAGTAAGATCTTGGCATGGCTATCAAGGGAAGAATCTCTCTGGCTATGTTCCTGAGATGAGGGTGATGCTGTGCAGCTTAAGGTGTGGGAATCTCATCCCTTGCATCCGGCAATTTGCCACACTCAATAAGGGTTGAAAGAGAGAGTTTCTTATCTTCTTTGATGGGCGTCAAGGTGAAACCATTAGCTCTTCTTCCTATGGTTGTCACAAGACCAGTAGGGTGTAGGGTGTAGTTTTTCCCTCTATCCTGAACAGATCAAAGAACTTAGGGCTAGCTAAGGAATGATTACTTTGGTCATCTAGAATAGCATACATACTTATGGTCTTCTCTGGTTGTGCAGTAGGAAACACATCCACGAGGCAAATCTTAGAACAAGACTTACAGCACACAAGTCCTTCTCCGCATACCTTTGTGCATCTTGGCGTGACAGTAGTGGTTGGTCGGTCGGCACTCTCCCGCTATGACTCTCCCTGCCTTGATTGGAATGAGGCTTGCGCCAGCTAACTGGTTCTAGGTTTCATCTGATTGGTCCAGGATGAACAGCGGACACATGTACATCACTATTACATTCAGAACACTTGACTGGAACCTCACAGTCTCTGGCAAAATGCTCAGTGGATGCACAGCAATTGAAGCAGATATTATGACTCAAGAAAGCTTAGACCTGGTAGCTGCGGGTCTCCCTTGATGATTTCAAACTCAAGAAGAAGGTCGCTTCATTCCTGGAACCCTTGGCGGTCTTTATTGGATAATTCAGGAAAGTCGTATAGTCGTTTAAATAAGGCGTGTTCAACTACTTCAGAGCCGCCGTATGTCTGCTCTAATCTTTCACATGCGAGACGAAGGCCTTCGACTGGTTTGTAGACATGAATGGTTTTGAGTCTCTTAACACAGTTTGACAACCATGGACCTAGCCATCTAATTAGTAAATCAAGTTCTTGCATAGGCGGTACACCAAGGGTTTGAACTGTTGTCTTGAAGGTGGCCTTCCAACTTCTATAGTTCTCTGGGCGATCATCAAACTTCATAAGGCTAGTACTAATGAGGTCCCTGAGGGTGAGGTACTTAACGACTTCTGATGCATCATTTCTTCCCTGCATCATGGTGACAAGAAGGTTCTCCCTTGCTGGTGTTGTTGGCACCATCTAATACCCTATGTTTGGGGGTTGGAAGATGGAATGGAGTGGCAGCTGGGTTGAGCGTAAGTGAAGGCTTCACATCTGGTAATGTTGGCGCCAGCGTCTTGGTTGCTATGCAGGAGGTTTTAATGTGATTTGATGAGCTTGAAGCGGCTTGGTCTCTAATGGCGCCTGAAATACTGTGTAAGGTGCCAGAGGTTTGAAAGGAAGAGAAATGTCCAGTGGACTGGGGTCAACAATATAGTTATCAGCTGCCTCTTTTTCTACTCGCATGAGTTCAGCAGGCTGGCGTGCAGAGGCCAAATCTTCTGGTGCAAATGCATTGACTTTGCTTTGGTCTAGGACGAATTGCAGGGTACGCCCTTCTGAGTCATTAGATATCTTGGACATAGGATGATAAGCTTCTTCTTCTTCAGCAGCTTCTTCAAGAACTCTGAGTTCAGCCATGGCTGCTGCTTCTTCCCTTTCCTTCTGAAGGACCTCCAACTCAGCTTCAGCCTTGACTTTGTTCGCTTGCAGTTGAGCCTTATAACTGCTTGATTAGCTTGTGCTTGAGCCTGTATAGCTGCAGATTGAGCCTGGGATTGGGCTTGTATAGCTGCTTGATTAGCTTGAGATTGGGATTGTGTCTCTGCGACTTGTGCCTTAATGGCTGCTTACTTTCTAATGCAGTGATCTTGTACCTTCGCTGCTTCCGCTTTTGCACATGCCAACGCCAATGAGGTACTCAGCGAAGAGTGCTGTGAGCGAGACCTTAGCGTTGAGGACTGAGCAATAGATTTCGAGGAACGAGGTGAAGCCTTGGAGTGCCTTGAAAAGTTAGAATGGTGGGACGCAGTTTCATATTGTTGTGATATCTTCTCCTCTAGCATTGACTTGACTGACACAAATCTGCTATATCTTTCATCAGTAAGTGCAGTGTGGGTCTTTAATTCCAGGATGAATTCCTCTGAGTTTAGACTTGATAACAGAGAAGAGAATTTTTCAGACAGTCTCTTAAAACTTTCATAGGTCTTATTCATTTTTGTACACATGGCCTTTAATTGATCCTCATTATAGCCTGATCCATGTGCTGCATCCATACATTGTTCAGTCTTTTCCCACAAACTGGGCAAGTTATTACTACCAAAAGCTTTTCAAAGACCCCAAAGTCCTTTTAAGGACTACTGTGTGTGTTTGACAGCAGCAAGATATTTTTATTTTATACCCATTAGTGACATATACTGTACATCATCCACAGACTGTGTCTTTAATAATCTGGGCCACATATAGTGTCCATAGTTTGTGTAACCAATACTGTACTACATTAGAAAACAGTGTCTGTATTGCAAATTCCAATAATCTGGGCCTAATATAGTGTCCACAATATGTGGTATTCTGTAACCAATACTGTACTACATCAAAAAACAGGGTCTGTGATGCAAATTCCAATAATCTGGGACTAATATAGTGTCCATAGTCTGTGGGTTTCTGTGAAATAAACTATCCTGCATCCGAAAACTGTGTTTAGCGGACAGTAAAACAATCTACACCACATCTAGTGAAAAACCATTAATATGAAGAAGGCGAACACTAAGGGACGGGGAAGTGGGTGTGATGCTGATGGTGCAAGCAGAGGCCGTAGCCCTGGGTGCAATGAAACTGTGCCTGCTGCCAGTGAACCAAAAAAAAAAAAACATCCACCTTACCCAGCTTCATGTCCAACTTAGCGGCACAGGACAACACTATCCAAGTCGGACCAGTGTGAACAGGTGGTTGGTTGTATTGCTGAAGATAATGCTTCCAGTTGGTTAAGCACCACCCTCTCTTCCACTAAGTCCAGTCTCTGTAGCCAAGAGTCTGGTCAACCGAATCCTCACTATGATCATCCTTCCTCCCACCATGGAGAGGCTTGCCAAACGAGTGATCCCACACTCGGATATTCTGACGAGCTCTTTGCAGCGCCACTAGTGCATTTGGCCCTCGCACCCAGCATGTTTGAAGAGGGACCTGAGATATTGTGCCCTGATTCCCAACCTCTTGAGCCTTCACAGTCTCAAGAAGATGACGGTGGTGAACGGCAATCATTTGTTCACGAGGTGGATGATGATGAGACACAGTTGTCAATCACTGAGGTTGTGGTTAGGTCAAGTCAGGAGGATGAGCAGAGTGAGGAAGTGGAAGAGGAGGTGGTGGACGATGAGGTCACTGACCCAACATGGGAAGGTGAAAAGCCGAGCGAGGACAGCAGTACAGAGGCAAAGGGATCCGCAGCACCGCAAAAGGCTGGAAGAGGCAGTATGGTTGCAAAATGGAGAAGTCGGGCCACACCAAACAGGCCCGCAACCGTTACACCGAGCACCTCCATGGGAAATCTACCTTTCCAAGGGGTAGGTGTTCCACAGTATGGCACTTTTTTGAGGAAAGCGCAGACGACAAGAGAGTGGTAGTTTGCAACCCGTGCCATACAAAAATAAGCTGGGGCATGAATATTAGCAACCTCACCACCACCAGCATGATCCACCACATGGCATCCAAGCACCCTAATAAGTGGGCCGAACGCCTGGGTCCACAATCTGGGTCTGCGGGTCACACCACTGCCTCCTCTTCCTCTGCGTTACGCACTGCTGGCCAATCCCATGTCGAAGGCGCAGGCCCGGAGGCCCCCGCCCTGCACCTGAACCTTCGCATGAACCGTCAGCAACAACATCAACTTCCCTGTCCCAGCGCCATGTCCAAATGTCCATTACACAGGCATTTGAACGCAAGCGCAAATACCCACTAACCCACCCACAGGACATAGCACTAAATGCGCAACTTTCAAAATTACTGGCCCTTGAAATGTTGCCATTTAGGCTTGTGTACACTGAGGCCTTCCACAGCCTGATGTCAGCGGCCATCCCTCAGTACGCAGTCCCCAGCCGCCACTATTTTTCATGGTGTGCCATGCCTGCCTTACACCAGCATGTGTCCCAGAACATCACCCATGCCCTGACCAACGTACTTCCTGTGGGATAAAACCAAAAACAAGAAAGGCGCTCATAGGGTAAAAGGCGACAAACAGAATAAAGGACGTGGCTCTTATAGCTGGTGGACATGCGCTCACCTGCTAGAAGAGCTTTTAGTCCGTCCGTGAGTCGTGGGCAGTTTGCCCACGGAAGCAGTTTTTTTTGTTGATGGTGAGTGAGTGCTGCCGCATGCGTCCTAAAATCCCGTCGGTGGCTGGCTAGGCCGCCGTTCGGGGTTGCTTGTGGAGTAAGGAGGTTTGCTTTTCACTAATATTAGTGAAAAAAGCTGGTGGACGGCTGGTGGGCGCAAAATCACTCTCCAATATAGGTGTTCAAATTGCTTTATTACGAAGTGACAACGCGTTTCGAGGTCAACTGGCCCCTTTATCAAGTCTAAAGGAAAGCATTCACAATATAAAATACAATAAATAAATAAATAAGTATTTACAATGAGTACATTTGTCGATTAATATGATTAAAAATTTAGGCTTGTGTATTTTTATCTTTATAACATTTTTAGTGGTTGAAGATATATACACATATATATATATATATATACATGAATATATATACATACACATACAATATATATACACATGCCAATGTATACGTACAGTAAGTTGACAATTAGGGTAGAAAGGGTCTAGCTTAAAATATAAGTGATATAAAACGAAAGTCTTCTTCTATAGTTTACAATTTAATATAGACAGTGTTAAATGAGAGATCAAACCTGTTGCTTCTCTAGCGCATGGAACCAAGATGGTGTTTGTAATGGTCTGGAACCCTTGCCTCGATAGTGTATTGAATGGGTCAATTCAATCACTGGGAAGGGAGAGAAATATATTTTAATATATTTTAAAAAATCTTTTAATAAATTTAATTTAATAAATCTGTGTATGTTTATATTTTCCGCTGTGTTTTTAATAATAGTGTTATTTATTTTTGCTGTTTATTATTTTTTATTTTTATTTATTATTATTATTAAAGGTTTTTAATTTAATTGCGTTTCGTTTCCTTTCCTTTTTCTATTGATATGTTGTTTGTGCGTCTGGCTTTTACCTTGTCTGACTTTTGAATTGTTTTTCCCCCTTTCTCTTCTATTATCATCTTTTATGTGTGTTTGGTAATCAATAGTGTCGATCTATTTTTGTCTTGCATGTGTGTTTTAAAGTAGTAAGCGTCAGTCCATACGTGTTTTTCTTATATATTCATATATATATACATATATACATATATATATATATATATATATACAAATACTTGGTTGTTAGTGTCAGTGGGTTAAAGTTGTTAGATTTTCATTGGTATCGGTGGTAGTTTTGCCCGTTGGGGAGCATGGGCTGTATCCTCTTCTTACCTGGTGCGAGGAGCTGGCGTGCACGGCCGAACGTCCCGCTTCACGAGGGTGGCAGACGCGCAGAGAGAAAGTGCGCGCTTCTCCTCCCGGCTTATTTTGAAAGGACGGGGCGGGGTTATGTACGACCCGAACGTCCCGCTCCACGAGGCTGGCAGACGCGCAGGGGAAAGCGCGCTTCCCCTCCCGGCTTTTTTGAAAGAACGGGGGCGGGGTTTTGTCGGAGGATGAGCATTAGCTCGGAGCATTTTCTCCATAACTGTAAATGCAGTGGGTAGAAAATTAATTAGTAAGGCATGATGTTGTATTATTTAGTAGAAACATATTAGATGCTGTGAGTTTAAGACCACTAATATATATATATATATATAGATATATTAATGTATTTACAATTATTAGCAATAGATAAATGGATGAATGGAATAAATTAAAGAATGGGGGTGGATAAGGAAATATGTTGGTGTGAAATATAGGTGTAAAACTTATTTTGACACTGCATGTATGTGTGTTAAATGGATAATAAACAAATTAAATAAAAAAAAAAAAAAATAAAATAAAATAAAATAAAATAAAGAAATGTAGTAGCTAAATGACTTGTTGGTGCTAGAAGCATTTGTTCTCTAATGATTCATTTAGACCTTCAGGTTCCAATGTACGCAACTTAAAGATCCAAAACATTTCCCTCTTTTGTAGGGTGCTGAATCTGTCTTGGCAGGTGATACTGATTTGCTCTATTGGAGTGATTTTTAGTCCTGTCGTTTCTTTATAATGAGTTGTTAGGAAGTGTCGAGATACACTGTGTTTTAGATACCCTTTAGTAATATTGGATCTGTGTTTGTTCAGCCTTTCGCGAAGTGCTTGAATTGTACGGCCCACATATTGTAACCCACATTCACATTCTAGAAGGTATATGACGTATGAAGATCCGCAGTTTATAAAGTTTTTTATGGGGATTTCTTCGTGTGAAATGTTGCTTGTGAAAGTTTTTTTGCGATTGGTGATATCTTGACAACACTTGCACAGTGGATGATTGCATCTGTAGCTCCCTACCGGTGTTGGGAGTGTTTTATCCATTACTGAGAGTATGTTTTTCTTTTTTCTTAGTTTGCTCGGAGCGAGTATATTCTTTATAGTTCTTGCTCTCCTAAAAGTGATTGTTGGTTTGTTTGGGATGTTTGGTTTGAGGAATGGATCATTGGTCAGAATATGCCAATGTCTTGCTAATATTTTTCTTAACTTCATATGGTTCACGTTGTACGTTGTGATTAGTGAGGTTCCATATTTGTTCAATTCGTACGATTCATCTGGTTTCTTTCGGATTGTTAAACAATCGTTCTGGGATAGATTTTTGCTCTTTTAAAGGCTTCGTCTATGATTTTTTCGGATATTTTTGCTTTTAAATCTAGATGTTAAAATTTCACTTTGTGTGACAAAGTCTTTGGTAGAGGTACAGTTCCGTCGGATTCTTTTATACTGGCTAAATGGGATATTTTGCTTCCATTTTTTGTAGTGTGCACTTGTAAAGTCCAGGTAATTGTTACTGTCTACTTTTTTAAAAAATGTCTTTGTATGTACAAAGCCATCTTTCTCGAAAAGTAAGAGGTCTAGATATTCTATAGAAGTGGTGGAACTATTTGAAGTAAACTTCAGGTTCCAATCATTCTTATTAAGATATGTAGTAAAATCAGTCACATCCTTCTCACTGCCTTTCCATATAAAAATCAAATCATCAATATATCTTTTGTAGAATATAATATTATTACTCCAATCATGATGGTTGTAGATGTAATCGTCTTCAAAGCGACCCATGTACAGATTCGCAAAGCTTGGCGAATCGCGTCCCCATTGCGGTCCTTTCGTTGTTTGAAAATTTTGTTTTCAAACATAAACACATTAGTGGGTTAAAATAAACCTTATGGCTTCAGTGATAAAGCATTTGTGTTCCAATGACAGGCGAGCGTCCTGGGTAAGATAAAAGTTGGTGGTGTTGATACCTGCTTCGTGGGGGATGTTTGAATAAAGGGATGTCACATCTAGTGTGAGCCAACGGTATGTGGTATCCCACGTTATTTCTTTTAAGAGGGTGATCAGTTGGGCAGAATCGCGGAGGTGAGATTTGAGGTTTATGACATGGTCTTGTAAAAACACATCTACGTAGTGTGACAGGTTGCTAGTTAAAGAGTTAATGCCTGATATTATTGGTCTTCCTGGGGGTTTTATTGGGTTCTTGTGAACTTTGGGAAGGTGATAAAATATTGCTAGGGTGGGGAAATCGATTGTTATAAAATCTCTTTCTTTTTCGTAAGAATTCCTTTCTCCTCAGCATGTTTCAGAAGTGATTTCAAGAGTTTTTCATCCTCTCCTAGGGGTTGGATGAAAGAGGTTCAGTAGTATGACATGTCTCCTAGGATGTTCCAGGCTTCTTGTATATACTCTTCTCTTGTTTGTATTACGATCCCCCGCCTTTGTCCGCACTTCTGAATACTAAATCTTTATTATCGCTTAGTTCTTTAAGTGCTTGTTTTTCTTTTTGCTCAAATTGGGTTTTATTTTCTCATTATGATTAATGTTTCTAATTTCATTGGATACGAGAGAGAAAAAGGTGTCAATATGACTCCCTTTGTGGTGAGTCGGATAAAAGAAGATTTTGGCCTGAGATTTGTGTGCATAGTTGGAATTGTGTTTGGTGGTTGTATGTTTTCCTCCTTCGCTATTATGGCTAGTTTGGATTTTATGGCAAAGTGTCTTTGTAAGGTGATTTTTCTGATGAAAGCATTTAGGTCAACAAATAACTGGAATTCGTTAAACTTTTCTGATGGGCAGAAAGAAAGCCCCTTTTCTAATAATGTATAATGTGCGTCAGTCAAACTTGATCTCGCGAGGTCAAAGATTTTGACATTTATATTGCTTTGATCCTTTTTGGTCCTGTTGTCCCTGGATCGGTTTTAGTTCTTGTTCCATTTTCTTTTTCGTCTCTTTTTTGGTGTTGTTAGTGTTTCCTCCTCTTCCTCCTCTTCTGCCCCTGCGACATTTTTCTTTTTCGGTTTTTTGTGAGTTTTCGGTTTTTAACTTGAAATAATCGGTGATAGTGGTGGTTGTCCCTGAAGGCTGTTTCAGAGTGTAAGTTGCCTGCGGGGTCAGGGTCCCCGGAAGCGTTAAAAAGATACCGAGGAGGTATTTTCTTGTTGTTCTGGTGAATTCTGTAACGAGAGCTGGTTGCTTGTGTTATGAATAGTTATGAGTGAATCATCAAGGATCGATGTATTTGAAAGGTTTGTTTTATTTGTTATTTGGGTTGATGGGAAGAATGTTGGAGGTAGATTGAGTGGACACCCTAGGGGTAAGTCTAGAGATGTTGGAGATGTTAACTGATTTCTTGATGGAATGGAAGGTGGAGTAAAGAAGACCGGGGTTCCAGAGCCTGAGGTTGTGGTGGGTAAGTCACGATTGTTGGGAGTATGTTTAGAATGTTTGGTAATGGTGTGCTTGTAATTTGTTGGTGTGATGGAAGTGGTCTGTACATTGGAATTGGCTTGGTGAACAGTTGTATCACTTGTGGCTAGAATGGGTGGGTTAGTTATGACAGTTTTTATTGGCTCTTGTTGGTGTGTAACTGAAGTGGGTCTTGAAAGAAATGGTTGGTGTACTTTAGATTTGTTGTGGGTTTGTTGTTTGGCAGGTAAATAGTGGGGTTGGGTTCCTGTTTTTTGTATTGGGCTTGTGTGAAACCTGGTGTTCTTGAAGTTATAGGTATTGTTGTACTTGGGTCTGACTGTTGGAGGTCTGTCTATAGCCTTTGGGTAGGTCTTTTTATTGTCATGTGAACTGATGTTGTAAGTGTTTTTGTCATGGTTTTTGTTTTTATTTAGCCAAAATTGTATGTTGTCAGTCTTGAAATCTGTGCGATCTCTATTTAGTTTAGATGACTTCTTGTCTATTAACTCTCGTTCAAATTGCAACAATCTACTGGTGATCTGTCTATCGAGTCTTACGTAGTCTGCGTGCTTTTGAATACTTGTAGTTTTTCTGATTTTATTTTAATTTCTTTTTTAATTCTTGGCAAAGGGATTCACGTTTATTAATGAGGCGTACAATCATACCTTTAGCACACTCTAACATAAAATTGTCCCATTCCCTAGTGAACCCTATGTCGTTTAAAAAGGGCTTTTGAATCTGAGTCTTAGACCGCGCGGTACAAGGGCTTCCTTGAGATAGTTTTCTAATAATATCCAGTCTAGATGATGTTGTACTTCTTGTTTTAAACTGGATTCGAGGTCATAAAAGAGGTTGGATGGTTCTTTAATGCTGATTTGTTGTTCAGCTGGCTGAGTGATTCCATTTTTTCGGTCCGATTTGGGTCGGTCGATATTTTTGTCCAGACGTCTGTCAATTTCTGGCGTTCGTGTAAGCGGTTCTCGCAATAGTCCATTTTTGTATGTTTGAAAGTCGAAGGCTTTTTGGAAGAAACCTAGAGCCGCCGTATCTCAGAGTGTCTTAGGCACTCTTAACCCGAAGAGCTCGGGGCAATACAGTGGGATAAAACCAAAAACAAGAAAGGCGCTCATAGGGTAAAGGCGTCAAACAGAATAAAGGACGTGGCTCTTATAGCTGGTGGACATGCGCTCACCTGCTAGAAGAGCTTTTAGTCCGTCCGTGAGTCGTGGGCAGTTTGCCCACGGAAGCAGGATTTTTGTTGATGGTGAGTGAGTGCTGCCGCATGCGTCCTAAAATCCCGTCGGTGGCTGGCTAGGCCGCCGTTCGGGGTTGCTTGTGGAGTAAGGAGGTTTGCTTTTCACTAATATTAGTGAAAAAAGCTGGTGGACGGCTGGTGGGCGCAAAATCACTCTCAATATAGGTGTTCAAATTGCTTTATTACGAAGTGACAACGCGTTTCGGGTCAACTGGCCCCTTTATCAAGTCTAAAGGAAAGCATTCACAATATAAAATACAATAAATAAATAAATAAGTATTTACAATGAGTACATTTGTCGATTAATATGATTAAAAATTTAGGCTTGTGTATTTTTATCTTTATAACATTTTTTAGTGGTTGAAGATATATACACATATATATATATATATACATGAATATATATACATACACATACAATATATATACACATGCCAATGTATACGTACAGTAAGTTGACAATTAGGGTAGAAAGGGTCTAGCTTAAAATATAAGTGATATAAAACGAAAGTCTTCTTCTATAGTTTACAATTTAATATAGACAGTGTTAAATGAGAGATCAAACCTGTTGCTTCTCTAGCGCATGGAACCAAGATGGTGTTTGTAATGGTCTGGAACCCTTGCCTCGATAGTGTATTGAATGGGTCAATTCAATCACTGGGAAGGGGAGAGAAATATATTTTAATATATTTTAAAAATCTTTTAATAAATTTAATTTAATAAATCTGTGTATGTTTATATTTTCCGCTGTGTTTTTAATAATAGTGTTATTTATTTTTGCTGTTTATTATTTTTATTTATTTATTATTATTATTAAAGGTTTTTAATTTAATTGCGTTTCGTTTCCTTTCCTTTTTCTATTGATATGTTGTTTGTGCGTCTGGCTTTTACCTTGTCTGACTTTTGAATTGTTTTTTTCCCCCCTTTCTCTTCTATTATCATCTTTTATGTGTGTTTGGTAATCAATAGTGTCGATCTATTTTTGTCTTGCATGTGTGTTTTAAAGTAGTAAGCGTCAGTCCATACGTGTTTTTCTTATATATTCATATATATATACATATATACATATATATATATATATATATATATATATACAAATACTAGGAGACATCCTAGGAGACATGTCATACTACGAACCTCTTTCATCCAACCCCCTAGGAGAGGATGAAAAACTCTTGAAATCACTTCTGAAACATGCTGAGGAGAAAGGAATTCTTACGAAAAAAGAAAGAGATTTTATAACAATCGATTTCCCCACCCTAGCAATATTTTATCACCTTCCCAAAGTTCACAAGAACCCAATAAAACCCCCAGGAAGACCAATAATATCAGGCATTAACTCTTTAACTAGCAACCTGTCACACTACGTAGATGTGTTTTTACAAGACCATGTCATAAACCTCAAATCTCACCTCCGCGATTCTGCCCAACTGATCACCCTCTTAAAAGAAATAACGTGGGATACCACATACCGTTGGCTCACACTAGATGTGACATCCCTTTATTCAAACATCCCCCACGAAGCAGGTATCAACACCACCAACTTTTATCTTACCCAGGGCGCTCGCCTGTCATTGGAACACAAATGCTTTATCACTGAAGCCATAAGGTTTATTTTAACCCACAATGTGTTTATGTTTGAAAACAAAATTTTCAAACAACGAAAAGGACCGCAATGGGGACGCGATTCGCGCAAGCTTTGCGAATCTGTACATGGGTCGCTTTGAAGACGATTACATCTACAACCATCATGATTGGAGTAATAATATTATATTCTACAAAAGATATATTGATGATTTGATTTTTATATGGAAAGGCAGTGAGAAGGATGTGACTGATTTTACTACATATCTTAATAAGAATGATTGGAACCTGAAGTTTACTTCAAATAGTTCCACCACTTCTATAGAATATCTAGACCTCTTACTTTTCGAGAAAGATGGCTTTGTACATACAAAGACATTTTTAAAAAAGTAGACAGTAACAATTACCTGGACTTTACAAGTGCACACTACAAAAAATGGAAGCAAAATATCCCATTTAGCCAGTATAAAAGAATCCGACGGAACTGTACCTCTACCAAAGACTTTGTCACACAAAGTGAAATTTTAACATCTAGATTTAAAAGCAAAAAATATCCGAAAAAAATCATAGACGAAGCCTTTAAAAGAGCAAAAATCTATCCCAGAACGATTGTTTAACAATCCGAAAGAAACCAGATGAATCGTGCGAATTGAACAAATATGGAACCTCACTAATCACAACGTACAACGTGAACCATATGAAGTTAAGAAAAATATTAGCAAGACATTGGCATATTCTGACCAATGATCCATTCCTCAAACCAAACATCCCAAACAAACCAACAATCACTTTTAGGAGAGCAAGAACTATAAAGAATATACTCGCTCCGAGCAAACTAAGAAAAAAGAAAAACATACTCTCAGTAATGGATAAAACACTCCCAACACCGGTAGGGAGCTACAGATGCAATCATCCACTGTGCAAGTGTTGTCAAGATATCACCCATCGCAAAAAAACTTTCACAAGCAACATTTCACACGAAGAATTCCCCATAAAAACTTTATAAACTGCGGATCTTCATACGTCATATACCTTCTAGAATGTGAATGTGGGTTACAATATGTGGGCCATACAATTCAAGCACTTCGCGAAAGGCTGAACAAACACAGATCCAATATTACTAAAGGGTATCTAAAACACAGTGTATCTCGACACTTCCTAACAACTCATTATAAAGAAACGACAGGACTAAAAATCACTCCAATAGAGCAAATCAGTATCACCTGCCAAGACAGATTCCGCACCCTACAAAAGAGGGAAATGTTTTGGATCTTTAAGTTGCGTACATTGGAACCTGAAGGTCTAAATGAATCATTAGAGAACAAATGCTTCTAGCACCAACAAGTCATTTAGCTACTACATTTTTTTATTTTATTTTATTTTATTTTTATTTTTATTTTTTTTATTTAATTTGTTTATTATCCATTTAACACACATACATGCAGTGTCAAAATAAGTTTTACACCTATATTTCACACCAACATATTTCCTTATCCACCCCCATTCTTTAATTTATTCCATTCATCCATTTATCTATTGCTAATAATTGTAAATACATTAATATATCTATATATATATATATATTAGTGGTCTTAAACTCACAGCATCTAATATGTTTCTACTAAATAATACAACATCATGCCTTACTAATTAATTTTCTACCCACTGCATTTACAGTTATGGAGAAAATGCTCCGAGCTAATGCTCATCCTCCGACAAAACCCCGCCCCCGTTCTTTCAAAAAAGCCGGGAGGAAGCGCGCTTTCCCCTGCGCGTCTGCCAGCCTCGTGGAGCGGGACGTTCGGTCGTACATAACCCCGCCCCCGTCCTTTCAAAATAAGCCGGGAGGAGAAGCGCGCACTTTCTCTCTGCGCGTCTGCCACCCTCGTGAAGCGGGACGTTCGGCCGTGCACGCCAGCTCCTCGCACCAGGTAAGAAGAGGATACAGCCCATGCTCCCCAACGGGCAAAACTACCACCGATACCAATGAAAATCTAACAACTTTAACCCACTGACACTAACAACCAAGTATTTGTATATATATATATATATATGTATATATGTATATATATATGAATATATAAGAAAAACACGTATGGACTGACGCTTACTACTTTAAAACACACATGCAAGACAAAAATAGATCGACACTATTGATTACCAAACACACATAAAAGATGATAATAGAAGAGAAAGGGGGAAAAAACAATTCAAAAAGTCAGACAAGGTAAAAGCCAGACGCACAAACAACATATCAATAGAAAAAGGAAAGGAAACGAAACGCAATTAAATTAAAAACCTTTAATAATAATAATAAATAAAAAATAAAAAATAATAAACAGCAAAAATAAATAACACTATTATTAAAAACACAGCGGAAAATATAAACATACACAGATTTATTAAATTAAATTTATTAAAAGATTTTTAAAATATATTAAAATATATTTCTCTCCCCTTCCCAGTGATTGAATTGACCCATTCAATACACTATCGAGGCAAGGGTTCCAGACCATTACAAACACCATCTTGGTTCCATGCGCTAGAGAAGCAACAGGTTTGATCTCTCATTTAACACTGTCTATATTAAATTGTAAACTATAGAAGAAGACTTTCGTTTTATATCACTTATATTTTAAGCTAGACCCTTTCTACCCTAATTGTCAACTTACTGTACGTATACATTGGCATGTGTATATATATTGTATGTGTATGTATATATATTCATGTATATATATATATATATGTGTATATATCTTCAACCACTAAAAAATGTTATAAAGATAAAAATACACAAGCCTAAATTTTTAATCATATTAATCGACAAATGTACTCATTGTAAATACTTATTTATTTATTTATTGTATTTTATATTGTGAATGCTTTCCCTTTAGACTTGATAAAGGGGCCAGTTGACCCCGAAACGCGTTGTCACTTCGTAATAAAGCAATTTGAACACCTATATTGGAGAGTGATTTTGCGCCCACCAGCCGTCCACCAGCTTTTTTCACTAATATTAGTGAAAAGCAAACCTCCTTACTCCAATGTACCTCCTGGGAAGGTCCCCTTCACCACAGACACATGGACAAGGGCTGGTGGCTGGAGTCCTACCCTGGGATGGCACAGGTGCTACCCACGCCAAGGATTGCAGACCCTACGTCCAACAGGGTCTCCGTCAGCAGCTATGTTACTGGCTCCAACCCCAACTTCTCTTCCTCCTCCTCCACTTTCACCTCCAGCAGCAGTCAGCCATCAGTTGCTTGCTGGAAACAGTCTAGCACTGCTGTGGGGAAGCGCCAACAGGCCGTGCTGAAGCTGATCTGCTTAGGGGACAAACAGCACACCGCCGCAGAGCTGTGGCAGGGTATAAGGGACCAGATCGAGCTGTAGCTGTCGCCACTCAACCTACAACCAGGCATGTTTGTGTCTGACACTGGCCGTAACTTGGTGGCGGCGTTGGAGCTCAGCAACCTGACACACATTCCATGCCTAGCCCACGTCTTAAACTTAGTGGTTCAGCGGTTTATCAAAACCTACCCCAATTTGCCAGCACTACTAGTGAAGGCACGCAGCCTGTGTGCCCATTTGCGCAAGTTGTTCAAAGCTTCAGCCGGTCTGTCAATGCTGCAGCAGCACTTGCGGCTTCCAGCTCACCGACTGTTGTGCGATGTGAGCACGCGCTGGAACCCTACGTTATACATCTTGGCCAGGCTTTGTGAGCAGTAGAGGGCAGTTGTGGAATACCAGCTGCAACATGGTCGTCGCCTTTCGATTCAACTGCCACTATTCACATACGAGGAGTGGGCATTGATGTCAGACCTCTGTGAGGTTTTAAAAAACGTTGATGAATCCACACAGATTGTTAGTAGCGATAACGCTATTATCAGCGTAACCATCACACTGCTGTGTCTACTCAAACGATCGCTGCTCACAATTAAAGACGACGCTCTGAATGTGGCAGACGAGGAAATGGGGGAGGACATTACACAGGGTGATAGCCAGACCACCCACAGTTCGTCTTCTCAGCGCAAATTGGACCATGAAGAGGAGGAAGAGGTGGAACTGGAGACAGTTGCCTCTGCTACAGAGGGTAGTACCCATGGAACTTTAATTCCATCTGTTCAGCGTGTATGGGCAGAAGAGGAGGAGGAGGAGATGGAGAGTCATCCTGATCTGTTGGTACTCTGGCACACATGGCTGACTTCATGTTAGGCTGTTTTTCCCACGACCCTTGCGTTATACGCATTTTAGATAACACGGATTACTGGGTGTTCACCCTTCTCGACCCCCGCTACAAAGAGAACTTATCATCTCTAATTCCTGTCGGGAAGAGGACGAGTAAAACGATGAAATACAAGAATGCACTTGTTGAGAGATTGCTCCAAAATTTTCCATCTGAAAACACGGCCGGAAAAATCCGTACTTCCTTAGGCAACCAAGGAAGGGAGACAAGGGGAACACACAGCAGTTCCAACAAAGGCAGGGCAACACTCTCCAAGGCATGCGACACTTTCATGACACCCTGCCAGCAACCTAACCCTGAAGCGCGGCCTAGTGCTACAAGGAGGGAAAAGTTTTAGAAGATGGTGAAGGAATTGTCAAGGATGGAGGACAGTTAGCAGGAACTGATAAACAACGACAGACTGGCTAGATCCAAAACTAAGGAAAACATAGGAGGGCCCTATAAATCCCTAAGAACTCTCCCAAACTACTGTGCACATGTACAAGTCCCGGTAGACAGATACATGCCCTCGTACCTATAACTGAGTGACACCTGAATTCCCTATAGTAATGAGGGGAACGGCCACCGGCTCCCTGCACAGAATACGGAGGGAGTCAGGGTCACCTAGAATCAAGCCAGCAAACAAAACAAAAAGTAAACGAAATAAACTTATCTTAGAGGAAAACAACTGCAGGGAGGGAACATAAAGGAAACCAATTAATCAATATAAGAGGCAGCTGAGGGAGAGAAAGGAACTGAGCAAAGTGAAACCAAAACAAAGAACGTCATACACAAGACAGGTAGGAACCTCTGACCGACCGTCTCCCAGAACCGGCGGTGACAGTACCCCCCTTCTACGGGTGGACTCCGGACACTCAGGACAGACCTCAGGATGAGAACGATGGAAAGCCATGATGAGACGAGTGGCCTTAATGTCCGCCAGTGGGACCCACATCCTCTCCTCAGGACCATAACCTTCCCAATGAACGAGGTACTGAAGAGAACCGCGGATAATGTGGGAATCCACAATCCTGGAGACCTGAAATTCAAGATTACCATCAACTGAAATCGGGGAAGGAGACAAAGAGGAAGGAACAGTAGGTTGGACATAAGGTTTCAGTAGGGACTTGTGAAAAACATTATGGATCTTCCAACTCTGAGGAAGATCAAGACTGAAAGCAACGGGATTGATGACGGATAAGATCTTGTAAGGCCCAATAAACCTAGGACCCAACTTCCAGGAGGGAACCTTCAGTTTGATATTCTTTGTAGACAACCACACCAGATCACCCACATTCAGGTCTGGACCAGGCACACGTCTCTTATGTGCCACACGCTTATATCTCTCACTCATTTTCTTTAGATTACCCTGAATCTTTTGCCAAATAAGTGACAAGAACGAGGAAAATCTCTCCTCATCAGGTAAACCAGAAGAGCCCTCTCCAGAGAATGTCCCAAACTGGGGGTAAGGGGAGGAGAGATCCCGATGGCCGTGAATGAGGGACCTTGGCACGAGCGCAGGTTTCGCAGGCTGCCACAAACCCCCTCAACCGTCTTACGAAGAGCTGGCCACCAGAATCTGCGAGCAATGAGATCCACTGTGGCTCTACTCCCCGGGTGCCCAGCAAGAACACTGTCATGGTGCTCCTTAAAAACTTTGTGTCGCAAAATGAGCAGCACAAAAAACCTCCCAGGAGGACAAATATCAGGTGCCTCTGCCTGGGCTGCCTGAACCTCTGCCTCCAAATCAGGATAAAGAGCAGAGACGACCACCCCATCAGCCAAAATGGGACCTGGGTCCTCAAAGCTCCCCCCTCCAGGAAAACAAAGCGACAGGGCATCCGCCTTCATATTTTTTAACCCCAGGGCGGAACGTAACAACAAAATTAAACCTAGAAAAGAACAAGGACCATCTGGCCTGTCTCAGGTTCAGACGCTTGGCTGATTCCAAATAGGCCAGATTCTTATGGTCGGTAAACACGGTAATTGGGTGTCTGGCTCCCTCCAACCAATGACGCCATTCCTCAAAACTCAATTTGATGGCCAACAACTCCCTATGTCCCACATCGTAATTTCTCTCTGCGGCTAGAGCTTTTTTGAGAAAAAGGCACACGGTCGCCATTTAGCAGGAGAGGGACCCTGAGATAAGACCGCGCCCACCCCCACTTCAGAGGCATCCACCTCAACAATAAAAGGTAGAGAGACATCAGGTTGTACCAAAATGGGAGCGGAAGCAAAACGCTCTTTAATACTAGAAAAGGCTTGAAGCGTCTCTTCCGACCATGAGGAAAAATCCACCCCCTTTTTAGTCATATCAGTGAGTGGCTTAACAACAGAGGAATAATTCAAAATGAACTTTCTGTAATAATTAGCAAAACCCAAAAACCGCATCAGCGCCTTCTGATTTTCAGGAAGCTCCCAATCAAGCATGGCGCGGACCTTCTCCGGGTCCATCCGAAAACCAGAAGCGGAGAGAAGAAAACCAAGAAATTGAATCTCTGGAACCGCAAACACACATTTTTCCAGTTTAGCGTACAATTTATTCTCCCGCAAAATCAGGAGGACCTGACATAGGTGGTCCCGATGAGTCTTGAAATCAGGAGAAAAAAATCTAAGTCATCTAGATACACCAGTACAAATTTCCCCATTAAATGATAGAAAATGCTGTTCACAAAATTTTGGAAGACGGCCGGAGCATTCATCAAACCAAAGGGCATAACCAAGTTCTCAAAATGACCCTCCGGGGTATTGAAGGCCGTCTTCCATTCGTCCCCCTTCCTGACCCTGACAAGGTTGTATGCCCCTCTTAAAGGATAACTGTCACATTTAGACCCTAATTTCAGTTTTCATATATGTAGTTACTAATATGATAATATTCCTGAATCAATAACTATTAGACTTACTTACCCCTTATTTAATAAGATTCAGCCCTTAGCAACCAGTCTGCATAAAACTGCAATTTCACTATTCTGTTAAGATGGCCGCCCTCAGCCCTGAGGCTAATCCTTAGGACACCTGCAGTGAAGTTAGTGAAGACCAGCTCTGTATAGGGGGGTCTTGCAGTGAAGTTCCCAGGTCTGGTTGAAGCCTGTAGTCCCTCTACAAGCTCTCCTCTTATCAGATCAGGCTGTCATTTATACACTGAGCAGCCCATATCTTCCCTGAGCTTTACATTCTCCAGAACTGCTAAGGGAGTGTCTGCCAAGCACAGGCATGTGGAGAAGTTCACACACACAGCCCAGCACTGTTATCTCCTGTCAGGAAGAACCTGGCTTTTTATACATTCCCTTACAATGTTGACTCACTATCAGTTCCCAGTGCACGCAGCGTGCTCCATCCTCTATCTGGTAGACCGAAGGAGCATAGCAACCTGATTTTATCTCAGGTAACAATAGCCAATACTGGGGACTTTTAGGTGGCTTTTAGGGGTTATTTATTAAACAATCAGAAATTAAAACAGGGCCAACAAGGTGATATTAATCACCAAAATCCAATAGTAAAAAAAAATAAAATTTGACAGTTATCCTTTAAATCCAACTTAGAAAAAACTTTAGCCCCCACAATCTGGTTAAACAAATCCGGGATCAGAGGAAGCAAATAGGGGTCACGAATCGTGATACAGTTAAGCTCCCTGAAATCCAGACAAGGTCTTAAAGAACCATCTTTTTTTTTAACAAAGAAAAAACCAGCAGCAAGAGGTGATTTCGAGGGTCTGATATGTCCCTTTCTCAGGCTCTCAGAGATATAAGTACGCATGGCGTCTCTCTCAGGTTGAGAGAGATTGTATAATCGTTATTTAGGCAGCTTGGCGCCTGGGATGAGATTAATTGGACAATCATACTCCCGGTAAGGGGGCAACTCCTGGACACCACTCTCGGAAAACACATCAGAAAATTCCGAGAGAAAAGAAGGAACAGTCTTGGTAGAAACCTCTGCGAGAGTTGCCGTGAGGCAATTCTCTGCGAAACTCACTCCAACCATTTATTTGCCTTGCTTGTCAATCAATGGTGGGGTTATGTTTAGTGAGCCAGGGTAGCCCCAACACTAGAGGAGTAGGTATTCCGCTTAAGACAAAACATGACACATCCTCAACATGAGTGTCACCCACAGTCAAACGGATATTGTTAACTATGCCCTTTAACGATTTTTGAGAAAGTGGAGCGGAATCGATAGCAAAAACAGGTATAGCTTTTTCCAAAGTGCACACCTGGAAACCATGTGTTGTGGCAAATTGACTATCAATGAGATTGACAGCTGCTCCACTATTTACAAAAATCTCACAATGTTCTTGCTGTCTAGCGCCACCCTGGCAGGTAGGAGAAAACGGGAACTACAAGGAAACGGCAAATCTTCAATTTCCGCATTAATCTTGCCAATTGTAGCAAATGGAAAGTTTTTAGAGGGTTTCTTTTCCCTTTTCTTTTTATTACCCTCAGAAAACCCCATGAACCTCCTAGAAAGGCAAACATTAGCTAAATGGTTAATACCTCCACAACAGAAACATACCCTCCTCTGAGGGCTGAATCCTCTAGTATCAGAGGCCACTAAACCCAGCTGCATGGCCTCCTCCTCAGAGGGGATTGAGACAGACTGAGACCCCTGCACACTAACTGAGACAGCCCCACTGTCCTTGGACTGAATATGACATGAAAGAGTTGTCTCCTTTCTCTCTCTAAGGCGCCTGTCAATACGAACAGCTAGAGACATGGCAGACTCCAAAGACACTGGCCTCTCATGAAACGCAAATGCATCTTTTAATCTCTCAGAAAGACCATGACAAAATTGACTTCAGAGTGTAGCGTCATTCCAACCAGTATCAGCTGCCCACCTCCGAAATTCAGAACTGTTTACCTTGGCATAAAAGACGCAGTTTAGATTCAGCCAGAGCAATACGATCTGGATCATCGTATATCTGACCCAGGGCTATAAAAAATTAATCTACCGATCGGAGGGAGCGTGCCCCCGCCGGCAGCGAAAAGGCCCAAGACTGAGCGTTATCCCTGAGCAGCGAGATGATGATCCCCACCCTCTGCTCCTCATCAGCAGAGGAATGAGGACATAAGCGAAAATGGAGTTTGCAAGCCTCTCTAAAATGAACAAAATTCTCACTACCCCCAGAGAACGTATCCGAAAGAGAGATTTTAGGCTCGGAACAAACTCCATGAACGCCAGCAGAACCGGTCACCTGAAGCTGAGAAACCGTTTTACGGAGATCTGCTATCTCCAGAGAAAGACCTTGCATGCGGTCAATCAAGGCTGAAACCGGATCCATGCTTGAGATGGTTATGGCGGTTTATAATGTCAAGGATGGAGAACAGTTAGCAGGAACTGATAAATAACGACAGACTGGCTAGATCCAAAACTAAGGAAAACATAGGAGGGCCCTATAAATCCCTAAGAACTCTCCCAAACTACTGTGCACATGTACAAGTCCCGGTGGTAGACAGATACATGCCCTCGTACCTATAACTGAGTGACACCTGAATTCCCTAGTGAGGGGAGCGGCCACCGGCTCCGTGCACAGAATACGGAGGGAGTCAGGGTCACCTAGAATCAAGCCAGCAAACAAAACAAAGTAAACGGAATGCACTTATCTTAGAGCAAAATAACTGCAGCCTCCAGCAGCACACACTTCATCCAGGAAGTAATATAAACCGCACGGAGAAGCAGTAAGGGAGGGAATATAAAGGAAACCAATTAATCAATATAAGAGGCAGCTGAGGGACTGAGCAAAGTGAAACCAAAACAAAGAACGTCATACACAAGACAGGGAGGAACCTCTGACCGACCGTCTCCCAGAACCGGCGGTGACAGGAATTGCAGACTGTGTCAGCGTCCTAAATGATCCCTCAGTGCCTTACTACTGGGTGTCCAAGCTGGACACGTGGCACAAACTGGAGCTCTACTCTTTGGAGGTGCTGGCCTGCCCTGCCGCCAGCATATTGTCTGAGTGTGTATTTAGTGCTGCTGGTGGCATTATAACTGATAAGCGTATCTGCTTGTCCACTGACAATGCTGACAGGTTGACTCAGATAATAATGAACAAAACCTGGATTGCCCCTGACTTCTCCACTCCACCAGAGGAAAGCTGAGCTGATGATGAACATAAAGGCAATTTTAATGTATCGTTTATAATGTACTCAAATCTACTGTAGTGTATTCCCATGCACCTTTTCCACCACAAAAATAATGTATATGGTTGAATCTCGTTTTCTACTCCTCCTCCTCTTCCAGATTGTATATATTCCCTCCACTATCACTTTTTCGGGCCAGATCAACTGCAGGCCCTTAGCTGAACAACATGCACTTGCATATAATGTTTTAGAGCGTCAGCTCGGCAGCAGGCCCTCGCCCCTCATGTTTTGGATGGTCAGATCAGCAAACCCTTGCCCCTAGTGTTTTACAGGGTCACCAGCAGGCCATCAATCATAATTTTTCAAGGGTGTGTATGATGCCCTCCTTTTTGTGTAATAAAGGGTGTATTGGGTTGTCGGTTCCTTGTAATTTTTGGCAGCCATTTCACTTGGTGCATAGGCTTTATGTGTGTAGGAGTTCCACTACCTGAACAATTGTACCACAATGTGAATGAGGCCCTCCTTTATGTGCTATACAGGTTGTTTCGGAGTGCCTCTTGCTTGTACTTTTTTGCAGCACATGAACTTTATTTGCAATTGATTATACAGGAAAGAATGTCTCCTAACAATTTTTCTTGTAAAATAGATTTTTTTGGGGAGGGTTTTGTGCGTATTTTTGTCAGTCTGTAAAAGTGCCGTACAACTCGGACAACATGGGTCCCAGCAGCGACATAAGAGACCAAGATGCACCCAGACATCGTCCGCCTGCTGTTCCCGATACATTTTTCATGTTTCTGTCCCTTTCTGACCTTTTCCAATGGACCAGGCACACTCCCCTCTTCAGGGCAGGGGGTGCCTGGGTGTCTCCCATTACACTTCCATTATATTAGGGTGCTTGGCTCGAGCACACAAATATAGTGATGTGTTCGGGCCAAACACCCGAATACTTTGGTGCTCGATCATCACTATAAAAGATCATTATATCCAGGGGCGTATATCAGGAAAAAGACTAGCATCTATCATATCTGCACAGAGGGATATTAATTAGATTGAAAGCTTGCTAAATAACTCGGGGCGGGTAGTTGAAGACCAAATCCAAAAAAAGCAGATACTGAGAGGATATTTTGAAGAATTATATAAAAGTAGATTAGTTTAAAGTAAGGAAGAAATAGAAGAGTTGAAAGTATTGAGATGAATGTTTTAACAAAAGATCAAAAAGATAGGTTGGTGAATCTCTTCTCCTAGACACAGGGTGTCCTGCAGACCTTAAAGGGATTCTGTCACCACATACAACCCCTCTAACCTAAACATATGCTCATGTCCAGGGCAATCTGAGGATTCCTTAGCTGGCCTTATTAAATCGAACTGTGGCTTTATTTTCCAAAAAAACAGGTTTTAATAACCTGTCAATCACTTACTTATGGTGCCCAAGGGGAGGTCCGTTGATCCAGGGTGCCCGGCCGCACCCCTCGCCGTTCGGTGCCCAGTGCCGCCTTCCCTGTCTTCAGTGCCGCCTCCTACACCTCAGCGCCTCGCAATCCTCCTCGTCTCTGCCAGACCCACGCTTGCGCACTAGGCTCAGCAGGTCATCTCAGGGTTGAGCGAAGTGCGCATCAGGCCGGCGCATGCGCACTTCGCACAAGGAAGCCACTGCTAGCAGTCCGCATGGGAGCATCAGGCTGAGCCTAGTGCGCATGCGCGGGATCTAAGGCGGCGCTGAAGACAGGGAAGAAGGAGCTGGACACCGAATGGTGAGGGGTGAGGCTGGGCACCCTGGATCAACAGACCTCCCCTTGGGCACCTGGTGATTGACAGGTTATTAAAACCTGTTTTTTTAGGAAAATAAAGCCACAGTTCGATTTAATAAGGCCAGGTTAGGACTCCTCAGATTACCCTGGACATGAGCATATGTTTAGGTTAGAGGGGTTGTATGTGGTGACAGAATCCCTTTAATACAACGGTAACTAATTTCCTCTCCGATCATGCTGCTGACCCTACCTCTCTGTCAATGCAATGGGAGAAAAAGCAATTACCCTCAAAAACGCTTTGCACAAGGTCACCTCCTTGGAGCTTGCCCACAAGCGAGCACCCTCCCTATCTATCCTTCGTGATCTTCAGAATGCACAAATGGATGCCCGACTCCTCTTAGAGATGTCCTATAGGCGAATGATCCAAACTTGCCATAGTAAATTCAATGAATGCGGCAACAAGTGCAGGTAAGCCACGGATAAGGTGGGAAATAATGACTCAATCCAAGGAGCTGGGTGGGATTGGTCTCCCGGACTGTAGATTGTATTACCACTCCACGGCATACGCTAGGCTTATGGATATATTGCAAAAGGATTCCTCCAAATTCTGGGTTCATATAGTGCGAGACCCCTCCTCTCTCTCGCTTTCGACGCTCCCTTGGTTGGCGGGCACGCCACGTTCTACCACCTTGAAGTTATCCTTCACGGCTTCTCACACATTTGCAATGATAGCCTCTATAAACCGTCACACTTCTCTAATCGACACTAAAGGCCCCCTAACTCCAGTTACTGACCACCCGTGTTTCCCGCCAGGACATATTTCGCGCCCCTTTCTTACAGGCACTAAATTGCGCCCCCTCAGATTTGACCATGTCCTGGCAGGGTCATCCCTGAAGCTGCTAGCCTAACTGGTAAAGCGTCTGCACTCCCAATCCAGACGTTCCTTTGAATACTCCAGCACTTCTATTTCTCTACACGAAAAGCTCATACTCTATCTAGACGCCTCACCACATTTGAACAAATGTGTATAGCCCCATCTGTGGTATTCAGGGACATTTTAACCATATCCAAACTACTTATCCTTCAACGCTCCTCACACACCCCCTCCCTTCTGTCAAGCTTGGGAAGAGGACCTGGGCAAACAGCTCACTACCTCCCAATGGAACAGGGCCTTCCTTCTCTCACATAAAGCGCTAATTTCCACTAAGGCGCAGGAAACGAGCTATAAGATCCTCTCCAGATGGTACAGGGTGCCTACACTTCTGCACAAATGGTTGCGGCTGGAGATGCCACACAGAAGAGGGTACTATGATCCATATTTGGTGGCACTGTGCCATCCTGCGACCTTTTTGGAACTTCGTACATAAAACAATACAGGAGGTAACAGGGATCCCTATACCAAATACTTCTGAATCCCTCCTACTGTTTATATTTCACCTGACTATCCCATCCTACAAAGTCTCACTTTTAAAGTATATGATACAGGCGGCAAAAACGGCGATCCCTCGACACTGGAAATCTCCCTGCCCCCACACTGAGAGAATGTTTTGAAAAAAATAAAAAAAATTAAGTACATTCGCTCTTCCTTAGAGAATGGAGGACCTCATTAGTGCAACTCATTTGTGATGTGCATACCTGACAACTTCCTCTCCTCCCTACCCACTTTTCCTCCCCCCTCCCCCTTTTTTCTTTTTTCTGATGTATCTGTCATAGATGTCTTAAGAGGTTCATGTTTAATTAGGGGGTATACCTTTACTGATATATACTCTACTGTTTCTTTCACTACCGGCTATCAATTCCCCCTCAGACAGTTTATTTGTTAGCATGAACACCATTGTCTGTTAATGTTATGGAAATATTTTTCTGTAAATTTCAATAAAAAACTTGAATGAGAAAAAAAAGATGCAATTAACCCACTAGAAATTGATAGGATACTTAATATTACTAAAAAATAAATCCCCGGGATCAGATGGTATTCCCTTTGAAGTTTATGACACATATAAAAAAGTACTTATCCCAAAACTAATAGAAATGTGAAAGAAATCTTACCTGGAGCCCAATACTTCTAGGGAAAATAAAATTTTACCAGATTCCTTGTGGGAAGCATTAATAATGTTAATTCTGAAACCAGGTAAAGAACCAAAACCGATGGATTCATATTGACCAATTTTCCTGACTAACACAGATCATAAAATCCTAGCAAAGGTGTTAGCAGCTAGACTAAAAGGAGTTCTAACAACACTCATACACGAAGATCAAACCGGGTTTATGCCCGGAAAGACAACCGAAAATGTTATGAGATTTGACTTAAACCCACAAATTGTGGAGAGCGCCTAATCGTAACAAGAGACGCTTCAAAAGCCTTTGATACTATAGAATAGACTTTTTTAATTGCCACATTAGGAAAAAAAGGGATTTGGGAATAAGTTTATCTCGTGGGTTAAACTTTGATAAAAGAGCAAGGTTAATTGGCAATGATGAACTGACTGACCCTTTTGAAATTGAAAGAGGAGCCAGACATGGTTGCCCCCTTTCTCCCCTTCTTTTTGCTATAGCATTGGAACCGCTTGCTACATTGATAAGACAGAATAAAAAAGATAATAGGATTACATTTTGGGAATCATGAAGAAAAGATATGAATGTATGCTGCTGATGACTTGATGATGTTCCCACATCTCGATACCAAGAATTTTCAAAATATTTGAGGAATACGGTAAAGTTGCGAGACTAAAGATAAATTGGACCAAGTCAGCCTGCATTGTCTTAGACCCATTGGGCAATTTTATACCTGGGCCCTTGGAGGGGGAAAGTGTAAAATATCTATTGATTTACATAACCCCCAATCCACAGGATTATAGACGACTAAATGTAACATCAATAATAAATAAAATTAGGAAGAAGATAAGAATATGGAAAAAATTGCCCATCTCAATGGCGGGAAGAGTATCCCTAATCAAAATGTGTTTACTACCAATGATATATCGGAACTCACCGATGGAAATAACAAAAAAGATCTATGAGATCACAGAGAGCCTTTTAAGTGAACCAATATGGCGAGGGCGAAGACCGAGAATTAGAATGCAAATCCTACAATGCCCGGAGAAGGAGGGAGGATTGTCAGTCCCCGATATAAAGCTATATTTTATAGCCGGTCAGATAAAGAATCTACTAACATGGGGCAGAACTCAAATGTATAAGTGCTGATAAGTTTGCATACCCTCGCAGAATTTATGATTTCTATACCATTGTTCAGAGAATATGAACGATATCACAGACACTTCTCTCTCACTCTGTATGAAACAGCAGAGATCTGCAGGCCATGACGCCCGCTGCACGTGCGAGTGGGCACCACGTTCGCACATGGTTCCAGCGCGGTACATGTACGGT
Organism: Bufotes viridis; assembly: GCA_033119425.1. Classification (NCBI taxonomy): domain Eukaryota; kingdom Metazoa; phylum Chordata; class Amphibia; order Anura; family Bufonidae; genus Bufotes; species Bufotes viridis. The sequence continues at coordinate 6,735,315 of CM065592.1, forward strand.
TGAATGTCACAAATGTGGAGATATAGGGGTGGATGACGTACACTTACTATGGAGTTGTACCCATATACCAGATTTCTGGAATAATGTGATAAAATGGAAATCTACTGTATGTTAGCATATTCCTTCTACTTGCATGTGGAAATAATGTGAACCGATATCTGTTTTTACTGATTTATAAAATAAAATAAAATAAAGATACACAAAAAAAAGACAGATTTGAAATTTAAATCTGCAGTTTGTCTATTTTTGCTGTGGGTAACCAACACAGATCTTTGAACTCCACAGCTAATCTGCACGTAACACATCTCAGGACCTTGCCCTAACAAAAACCCTGCAGCCCTACGTGAGATCAGTAAATATTCTTAGATGCTGTGATCGGTATTCACTGTGAGACCTAAGTGGTTAAATAGCTGGGATCTAAACTACCTCCGATCCCGGCAGCAGGCAGATCTCCAGTGTAAACCACAGCCATCACCCATAGTGTATGGAGCAGCCTCAGCTTACTTAACTGGAGCTCTAAGGTGGAGCCTCACCTGAAGAAACCTCCCTTCCCCCATTCATGATTCCATACCTGTGGTGACATGGACTGGAATGTCCTCCTCCACCTCACTCTTACACGGGGGATCGCCCATCATCCGCTCTTCTTCATCCTCCACTTTAATATCAGTCACATCTTCCCCCTGATTTGTCATCTGTAACAATTCAGGACAATACAGCAGACAGGTGGGAAATCTAACATAGTAACATAGTAACATAGTATATAAGGCCGAAAAAAGACATTTGTCCATCCAGTTCGACCTGTTTCCTGCAAGTTGATCCAGAGGAAGGCAAAAACCCCTGTGAGGTAGAGCCAATTTTCCCCACTTAAGGGAAAAAATTCCTTCCCGACTCCAATCAGGCAGTCAGAATAACTCCCTGGATCAACGACCCATCTTTAGTAGCTATAGCCTGAAATATTATTATGCTCCAGAAATACATCCAGGCCCCTCTTGAATTCCTTTATTGTACTCACCATCACCACCTCCTCAGGCAGAGAGTTCCATAGTCTTACTGCTCTTACCGTGAAGATCCACATAAGAGACCCCCACAATCTATGACCCCTCTATGACTGCAGGACCCCTATATAGATCTGTATAGGGCTCAGCTCCATCTACCTGATGGTTCTCTGGGGGCTTCTCCTCTGGACAGTCCTGGGAATACAGAGGACGGGGACATCTCTCGGGGATTTCTCCTCCTGGATCCATCTGTGGAGACACAAGCACACAGTGACTGAATACATGGCCTCCTGTAGATCTGTTCTATAGATCAGACTCTTCTCTCAGCTCCTTCTCTTCTAGGTTTAGTGATCGGGGCCTAAATAACAATCTTCTGCTCCTCACCAACTTTCTGCTAAACCCCAAACTAACCCAGTCACCCCACATAGAAAAAATCCACCACTGGGACCCTCACAGATCATGAGAACAGGGGTCCTGTGTTCTCACATGGATGGAGAGGTGGGTGTACATGTCTGCTGCTCCAGTCACTGTCAGTAGAAATGTTGGAAATAGCTGGTAAGTTGAGGAAGGAGGACATGTGCTACATCCACCCCAAATGAGGACACAGGATCCTTGTTCTTATGGACCAGACATTAATCCCCTGTCCTGTGAAGAGAGGATAAGTGTTTATTAACGGAGAAGTCTTTCAGGTAACTGTTGATTCGACATCCCCGGCTTCTTACAGGAGAGGTCGGATCATTTATAACCAGAGCAGACTGATGACACTGCTGCTGATAACAGAGAGGAATACCCCCGCCTGGTCTGATGGCCGCCACCGCTATATCCAGGCCCTACTGCAGGAACATCCACTTTCACATACACTCATTTGAAAAAAAATTAGGACATCCATAATCCCCACTGCACAGGTTTTACTGCAGGATCCGCTGTATAGAATAGTTTCATCTACTGTACCGGCCGATGGAGGCCAAGTGGACATTATATCTGTCAGGGGATGGAGCCTATAGAGAAGTGTGATGTATATGGGAAATGTAGGCTCTAACGTGATGTGACCATAGAATAACATGTGGAGCTCCTACATTACATGTCATTACACGCGTACACACTGCACGTGACCGGACTGAGGCTTTAAGGCCCCTTTCACTTGAGTGACGCTTCCGCGCTGGTGCAATGCGCTGGCTTGAACGCATAGCACCCGCACTGAATCTTGACCCATTCATTTCAATCGGTTTATGTACATGAGTGTGTTTTTTTATGCATCAGTTCTGCATTGTAGGAAAATGCAGCATGTTCTATATTCTCACAGAGCCCTGGCCCCAAAAAAGTGAATGAGGCTGCGTGAAAAACGCATCATTGTATCCGCGAGCAGGTGCGGGTGAAATGCATTTTTTCACTAATGGTTGCTAAGAGATATTGTTTGTAAACCTTCAGTTTTCATCGAGTGTGAAAACGCATTAAAACGCATTGCACCTGCGAGGGAAAAATGAACAACTGAACGCAATCGCTGACAAAACTGACTGAACTTGCTTGCAAACGGTGCGAGTTTCACTGAATGCATCCGACCTAATCCATATTTGTATTAAGGAGGCCTAACACAACCTCTTCTCACCTCGTCTCTTCTTACCTGGTGATGTCAGAGGCCGGGAGCCTCCATCATGGCCTCCTTGTACAGATCCTGGTGTCCTTCTATATACTCCCACTCCTCCATGGAGAAATAGACCGCCACATCCTGACACCTTACAGGAACCTGACAACACAATGACACCGTCATCACCCAGACCCCTCCAGTGATGTTACTGGAGAATTTCCCAGCATTCCCAGCAGTGTCACCTCTCCAGTCAGCAGCTCCATCATCTTGTGGGTGAGCTCTAGGATCTTCTGCTCATGTATCAGGGGGGGAGGCTCTGTGATGGGGGTCCTGCTCCACCCTCCGGACTCATGGATGATGGGAGTCCTCCCCGGTGTCTTCTTCACTATGGTGTAATCCTGTGGATGGAGAGAGACACTTAGGGAAAGAAATTCCTTCCTGACTCCGGATCTACACTCAGAATCCCTCCCGGATCATGGCCCCATCTCCAGTAATCTAGTCACTAGAAGCTGGAATAGTATTACCCTCCAGACCTCCAGGCCCCTTCTGGACTCTCTTCTAGAGAATCCCCATGACTCCTTCCTCTGGCAGAGAGCTCCATAGTCTCACTGCTCTTACAGTAAAGCACTCCTCCTCTATGTTGGTGCAGAAACCTTCTTTCCTCTAGACGTAGTGGAGGCTCCTTGTTATAGTCCAGTATCATCTAGATGTCAGACTAGTGGTAGAAATCCTCCTCCAGGCCACACTCCGGCCATCTCCTCCTCTGCTTCCTCTCCTCCTGGGTACAACGTGCCTACTTACCTTCTCATGGCTCCTACAACATGACTATTGGTCCCCATGATCCATCACTGACCATACTGGGGGCTGATCTTCAGGTTCTCCGTCACTTGAAGGTCTGGAGGCCAGTTCTCCAGGACCCCGGACTCTTCCTATCACATCCTATGATGGATTCTCCTTCCCGATGTCTGACTTGTTACAGAATACAATACAGAGGAGAGAAATCTAGAGAAGTTTACCTCTCCGCTCAGCAGGGAGATGATCTCCAAGGTGAGGTCTAATATTCTTTCTGCTGATCTCCTTCCTGTCCATCCTTGGTGGTCATTCAGGAGAAGAGGAGAGAACTGGAGGAGCTGGAGGCTTCTAGTACTGCAGGCGCCTTTATGAGGAGAGGAGAGGCTGGAAATCCTCCAGGACAAGAGCATTAGTGAGATCCAGAACCGCACTCACTGCTCCTGAGAGACCCTGCTTCTCAGAGCCCCCAGCACCGGGGATAAAGGGGAGAAATGGCTGATACCAGAGAGAAGAGGCTGCAGACACCACAGCAGTGACTACCGACCCAGACCTGCTCTGTATCTGCTGCACTGCAAGAGCTGAAGGACCTGGGGTGATGTCACTGTCATGTGATCAGGAGGGGCGGAGCTCAGCAATGGAGAGAAGTGGTGATCAAGGACCTGTGATGAGGTCACTGTCATGTGATCAGTGCAGGGGCAGGGCTCAGTAGTGGAGAGAAGTGGTTGAAAAGGACCTGTAATGAAGTCACTGTCATGTGATCTGGAGCAGGGGCGGAGCTTGGCAGTGGAAAGATGTGGTAGGAAAGGACCTGTGATGATGTCACTGTCATGTGATCAGGAGGCGGCAGAGCTAAGCGGTAGAGAGACGTTGTGCACTTCCTGCTCTGCTTCTCAGAGCCTCCAGCACATCCGCCACCTTATCTGTAACCAGACATCCCAACCTGTGAAAACTCATTTCAGGAAGCTTTAATTGTTTTTCTTTCTTTTTTTTTCTTTTCACAAACTTTTTATTACATTCATCAGCCCCCCAGTGCCTCTCCATTTTCGGGATATATTGTTTTACATGCGGGCGTCAGGGAGACTTTGAGATCCCTGTGTAACTATTATATGATCTTATACACTGTTTCAGTAAAGTGGAATGATCTTGTTGGAAAAATACTGTTTATGTTGGAAATGATTCTCTGATTTCAGCTCGGTAACTTTCTACATGATAATCAGTGGAACCTAATTAAGGTTTGATAACACACGTTACACTATAATTTTCTCCTAAACTAATCTGATCGGTGAGGATCCAAACCGCTCGGACTAACTATCTATCCCGAGGACAGGAGTCCTTTTCTCCCCAATTAAATGTATGTATATCTTCTGTATAGGGGCCTGTGTGAATGTATCCTGGTAGAGTTGAGCGAACTCTGTTTTAAGTTCAAGGTCCAAAGTTCGGGTTATCCAAGCATTCCGTTATGGATTCCGTTACCACGGACAATAACGGCATTTGGAATCCGGAGTGAAGGACCTGGGGTGACGTCACCGTCATGTGATCAGTGCAGGGGGCGTGGCTCAGTACTGGGTTGGATAAGAGGTGGTAGGCTACAACTCCCACCAAGTCCTCCGTGTTGTCCAAGGTTCGGTTCATTGAAGCATCCTCTTATGGATTCCAAATGCCGTTATGGTCCGTGGTAGCGGAATCCATAACTAGATGCTACGATAACCCGAACCCGAACTTTGGACGCCGAACTTTAAACAAAAGTTCGCTCAAATCTAATCCTGGGACCACAGCCAACAAGGGCTGTATATATATATTCTCTGTATATGGGCCCAGTGTTAATGTATCCTGGGGCCACAGCCAGTGGGGGCTGTATATATATCTCCTCTGTATACAGGGGCTGGTGTGAATGTATCCTGGGGGCCACCGCCAGTGAGGGCTGTATATATATATATCCTCTGTATACGGGGCCGGTGTGAATTTATCCTGGGGCCACAGCCAGTGAGGGCTGTGTATATATATATTCTCTGTATATGGGCCCAGTGTTAATGTATCCTGGGGGCCACAGTCAGCGAGAGCTGTATATATATATATCCTCTGTATACGGGGCCGGTGTGAATGTATCCTGGGGGCCACAGCCAGCGAGTGCTGTATATATATATCCTCTGTATACGGGGCCGGTGTGAATTTATCCTGGGGCCACAGCCAGTGAGGGCTGTGTATATATAAATATATATTCTCTATAGAGGGGATGGTGTAAATGTATCCTGGGGGCCACAATCAGCGAGGGCTGTATATATCCTCTGTATACAGGGCTGGTGTGAACGTATCCTGGGGGCCACAACCAGTGAGGGCTGTATATATATATATCCTCTGTATACAGGGGCAGGTGTGAATGTATCCTGGGGCCACAGCCAGCGAGGGCTGTATATGTATATCCTCTATATACGGGGCCGGTGTGAATGTATCCTGGGGGCCACAGCCAGTGAGGGCTGTATATATATATATCCTCTGTATACGGGGCCGGTGTAAATGTATGCTGGGGGCCACAGCCAGCTAAGACTGTATATATATATATATATATATATATATCCTCTGTATACAGAGCCAGTGTGAATGTATCCTGGGGCCACAGCTAGCGAAGGGCTGTATATATATATCCTTTGTATATGGGGCCAGTGTGAATGTATCCTGGGGCCACAACCAGCGAGGGCTGTATATATATATATCCTCTCTATACGGGGCCAGTGTGAATATATCCTGGGGCCACGACCAGCGAGGGTTTTATATGCGTTAATTTCTTAACGTTAATTTGTTTTCCCTTAGTCCTAACAGCAGCACAAGTGGGGGTTTATTCGCCCCAGTGAAACTGGTTGGACAGACGGAATGTTTGATGCGGTCAAGTAATCAATCAGAATAATCAAGTAAATTAACTCCCGCATTACCTCTCTATAAGAGGTCAAACCCCTCATACACCAGTGTGTTATAACAAGAAAACCTAAGTAAAAACATAAGGAGGGACATTTTGTGTGCTGCTGTTAGGACTAAGGGAAAACAAATTAACGTTAAGAAATTAACGCTTCCCTTATTTCCTAATCAGCAGCACATGTGGGGACTTAGCAAGAAATTAGCCTAAAGGGTAGGGACTTCAATGCTGAATGGAATTCAAAACAGACCGCCCAAAGGCAGTGTCTTCTGAACCCCTGAGGTTGAGTCTATAATGACTCACAAAGGCTCCAGGCGGACACGGAAAAGATCTGTTCCAGAGGAATAAGAGACCTTTCGGCCCAACTAGTAGAGACTGCTCGGGGGGAGTGAGCAGTGACAAAGGCAGGATGAGGCCTATCTTGGGAAGCAAAAGATTCTGTGATGGCCTCTCTGATCCATCTACTTAGAGTAGGCTTAGAGACCTTCTTCCCCTTATTCCTGCCAAAGAACAGGATAAGGCCTCTTTCACACTAGCGTTGTGAGGATCCAGCGGGCACTTCCGTCGCCGGAAATGCCCGCTGGATCCATCACAACGCAACACACCTGAAAGCAAATGTTTTCAGTGTTACCATGGCAGCCCGTACGCTACTAAAGTGATCCATGCGACGTAGCGGCACTGTGACGTCATTGTGGAGCGCCTCAGGAACCGCACGGGCGGTAAGTAGCTTCTCCACTGCTCCCCACTACTTTTCCATGGCAGCCGGGACTTTAGTAGCGTCCTGTCTGCCATTGTTACCATTCAGAAAGCTAAACGTCGGATCCGGCGATGCACCGAAATGACGTTTAGCTAAAAGTCGGATCTGGATTAATGCTTTTCAATGGGCATTAATTCCGGATCCGTCCTACGACATGCCTTCAGTTTTTTTGGCTGGAGGAAACTCAGGCTGAGGATTTTTCAACGGCAAAATACTAAACTGAAGACATCCTGATGCATCCTGAACGGATTTCTTTCCATTCAGAATGCATTGGGATTATCCTGATCAGTATCTTTCCGTCTTAGAGCCCCGAGGACGGAACTCTAGGACGGAAAGGAACAGCGCAAGTGTGTAAGAGGCCGAAGAAGATTTTCTGACCTTCTGAACTCCCGGGATCTCTCAATGTAGATTCTCAAACATCTGGCCACATCCAGAAGTCCACCTCTTCCAAGGGTTCAAAGGGAGGACCACTCAACCCTTTAAGCACCACTGAGAGATCCCATTGCGGTAAAGGTCCTAAAATGCTAGGCTAACTTCATTGGTGAATCTAATGATTGGCTTATTGTTTTATGCTGGTGCCTACTGCACTTTTGTAATTGTCTCTAATTTTGACCTCATTATGGTAATTACTTATTTACTCTGTAATACCTTTTATTGTATTTGTAACCTCTTACCCTTAATTCCAATAAAAAACTGTTGTTAAAAAAAAAAATGCTAAGCTTAAGACGTACGGCTTCTTTAAGAAACCTCTTAATCAGGGGGTCTTGATGTAAAGATCTGCCAAAGGCAGCGGACAGAGCTGAGATCTGTACCTTGAGTGTAGAAGGGCTGAGGCCCTTATCTAGTCCATCCTGCATAAACTGGAGAATAGCTGATACTGGAGGATCTTGAGATGACAGGGAGCACTTTGTCTCTAGCCCTCTGGGAGTTCGATCCCATAGACTCAGAACTTCCGCTTGAAGATGGCGAATATGCCACAAGGGCCAAGGAACCGCATCCACGGCTGCTGACATTAGGCCTAACATCCTCATCAATACTCTGATAGTTACCTGGCGGGGAACCATGAGTTGATCTGCAGTCTTGGAAATGCGTAACTTCCTTTCCAGAGAAAGGGAGAGCGTCATGTTGGCAGAATCTATTATGAACCCTAGAAACCTCCTGGTAGTAGAGGGAGAAATCTCTGACTTCTGCCAATTGATAATCCAGCCCAAACGCTGGAGGAAGGACTGAGCCTGCAGAAGGTGAAGAGTCTCTACCGAGTGGGCTTTGAGGAGCCAATCATCCAGATATGGAATGATCTCTAGGCCTCTCAATCTGAGGGGAGCTACTACAGCTATTACCACTTTGATAAAGATGTAGGGCGTGGTTGTGGTGCCAAAAGGAAGAGCGGCAAGCTGAAAATGTTTCACCGTCCCCCTGAGACTCACTGCCACTTGTAGATACTTCCTGTGGGCCTGGCACACAGGGATGTGAAGATAGGCATCCTTTAGATCCAGTCTAACCATCAGGTCCCCTGGGCTCAGGATACCGATTACCGATTTGATGGTGATAAATCGGTTGAGATAGCGGAGATCTATGATCATGTGCCAACTGTCTGTGGCTTTGGGAACAAGAAAAACTGGCAAATAAATGCCGGATCCAATGTCTTCTAGAGGAACCTCCTCCAAGGCCCCTTTCCTCCTGTATTCCAGTATAAACTCTATCATGTACCCTGTCCTTATTATATTCAGGACCCAGGGATCTGGAACAAACTCTGTCCAGGTACTTAGAAAAAAGGTTAAACGGCCTCCGACTGGGAGGTCTGAAATAAGAGGAGTTAAATTTATGACTGGATCTGGCGGAGGGGGAGGGCCGTCACTGGTCAGACTTATTGTTTTTGTACCCACAGGAACGATACAATCCTCTCTTCTGGGACCCACTGCCTCACTGAGGCTTGGATTGGCCCTGAAAGGATCTGGACCCTCTACCCTGCCTACCCCTACTCCTAGGGGTTTGAGGGAGGCATTTACCTTTCTTATCGGCAAGAACCTCCATGATATGGTCCAATTCGGCCCCCAAGAGCCTACCTTTAACTGTTGTGGGCCGGAGTCACACAGAAAATCCACAGCAAGTAGAATGGACTTAAATTGCGCCAGGATGTCATCACGGGATATGCCAGAGTTGATATCCGACTGCACCTGCCAGAGGCGTTTATGAAGAAAGACGGCTACCTCCGTAGAGGATATAGCCACAGAGGCTGAGGCAGCAGTGATGGAGTAAGATATTCTCAAGGTGCAATCCACCCGCCTGTCCATCGGGTCCTGTAAGTTGGAGCCGTCCTCAGCCGGGATAAGGGTCCTCTTGGACAATTTTGCAATTGCTAAATCAACTTGGGCACAGTGCCCCACTGGTCCAACTGAGATATCACAATCGGGAACATGGACTTGTAGCGCTTTGAGATGACCGGTGCCTTCTCAGGATGCTTCCATTCTAGTTTCATTGATTGAGACAGAGTCTCTTCTACTTTGAAGGCCCTTGGCCCCCTAGAGGTGGACTCTGAAGCTTCCTCGGGATCAACATCCTGGTCCCCCGACCGGATGGATCTAAGTAATCTCTGGGTCTTCTCTACAGGAAAGAAGTACCTTACGGCCTCTTCTTCCTCCCCGCTAGAGGGAAGGCTTCGTATTAGGAGGCAAAGGAGGAGGACGGCAAGAAGGACACCTATTAAATTCATAGGTGTCTGCTAGAGGGGTGTCATAATCCCTACAAGCCAGATGTCTGCGTTTGGATGTCACTTTGTATCCAGACCGATCACCATCACCGGCAGAAGACATTATCTGCGGAAAAAGTAAGCCATAATGAATAAACAAACCTCATTCATTAGAGAAAGAGAAGAACCAGACATACCTTAAGCCCAATGAGTTGCTAACTAGAGATGAGCGAACACCTGGATGTTCGGGTTCGAGAGGTTCGGCCGAACTTCCGGAAAATGTCCGGGTTCGTGATCCGAACTCAACCCGAACTTCATCCCGAACCTGAACCCCATAGAAGTCAATGGGGACCCGAACTTTTGGGCACTAAAAAGGCTGTAAAAGACACCCAGAGGGATAATATACCGCAATAAACGCATTGCGATTACAACCTTGAGCTAACGATCACCATGGGAACGCCTCCTCCAGTAGAATGTACTGTCGGATCTGAGAATTAAGTTGAAATCGCAATGCGATTCTATATATTTAGCTTAATCGCATTGCGATTTCAACTTAGCATTGCTAATAATTCCATCCATATCGCTAACTTACTGAGTCAGTAAGTTAACGAATATGGATGGAATTATTTAGCAATGCTAAGTTGAAACGGCAATGCGATTAAGCAGATATATAATAATCGCATTGCGATTTCAACTTAATTCTCACATCCGACAGTACATTCTACTGGAGGAGGCGCTCCCATGGTGATCGGTAGCTCAAAGTTGTAATCGCAATGCGATTAAGCAATACATAAGAATCGCATTGCGATTCCAACTTTTAGTACTCAACTTTTAAAATCGTACACCACTTTAAGTTCCAAAGTTGCAATCGCGCTCGAATAGAACTTAAAGCTGTCTCTTAGTCAGTTTTAGTATTGGTGTGCTGTAATAGAAGTTACATTACGTACGCGACTTTACACTGTTAGTTTTATTATCGCGATAATACAACTATTCAAGAATCGTGTACGTAGCGTCTGTACGTGTGTGCGTACTCGGACACTATTCTATTTTGCCAGCCACAGCTGAAACCACTGATTTATGGTATTGCTATTTTGGCAATTGAATTTCACCACAGAAAATAATCTATCCTTTGCCAGACAGCAGACAGTATTATACTTGTCTAGCCAAAGCTGGAACACCAGATTTAGGGGATTGGTATTTGGGCAATTGTATTTAACCCCTTAATAAAATATAGAAATTTCTATCCTGAGTTTCTAGGGTGACAATTAGCACAGCCAAGCCCCTGATGTAGGATATAGCAAAAAAAACTAGTATTGATGGATTGATGGACTTGGTGGCAGCTTCTTCTGGTGCACCACAAGTCACAAAATGGCCGCCGATCAACCCAGAAAATAAGTGACAGAAAAACGCTCTGTGCAGCCTAAAAACCAGCGAGCAAGTAACTAGCAGAAGTTCAATGATTCTCAGCTGTAAATCGATCCGTTCATTAGGTGCTGTTGCTGACTTTAACCTGCCTAATCTCGCCTGACAGAAGCTGCGTCCTCTCCCTACACTAATCAGAGCAGTGTGACGTGCGGCGCTACGTGACTCCAGCTTAAATAGAGGCTGGGTCACATGCTGCACTTGGCCAATCACAGCCATGCCATTAGTAGGCATGGCTGTGATGGGCTCTTAGGGCAAGAAGTAAAACGCTAGCTGATTGGCTGCTGTGCAGCCCTTCAGAAAGCGGGAAGTAATCGACGAACACCGAACCCGAACCCGAACTTTTTTGAAAATGTCCGGGTTCGGGTCCGGGTCCGGGTCCCGGACACCCCAAAATTCGGTACGAACCCGAACGATGCTCGAACTGTTCGCTCAACACTATTGCTAACTACAATAGTTTTTCTAAGTAAAAAAAACAGGCTGCAAACAGAAACAGCCTGGATGGAACGGAGGCTTTTTATGATAGAATTTGGTGCCAGGAAGTGACGTCAGACGCCAGGGAACTGAACAAACTTTAACTACAGTTTGCTATAATTGCACAAAATATCCACTAGAGGGCGCAGGAGCACCAGCTCCACACAGAGCAGCAGGTGACTGGGGGAAGTAGCCGAACATAGCAGGAGGCTGATTACACACAAGCTCCGGAGAGACAAGAACATGGCCTTCACCCTGCCGATACGGACGCTGCCAGACAAACCAAGCTGCAATCCTGCCCTGAAAGAGAAACAAAGGTTAGAGAAATATAAAATATAAAAAAAACTGGTGTATGGGGGGATTGGCCTCTTATAGAGAGGTAATGGGGACGCTAAATACTTAATTATTCTGATTGATTACTTGACTGCATTAAACATTCTGTCTGTTCTACCAGTTTCACTGGGGCGGGTAAACCCCCACTTGTGCTGCTGGTTAGGACGTAAAGGAAATATATGTATTAATGCCAATTTTTTGGGCCTGTAAATGTGGGAGGGGCTCCAGCAGCCTTCTTTAAACTTCCAGGCGTTCCCCTCCATGCTCCGTGCTTAGCGTCGGTGTGGCGTACACGTGTGCCATCTGAGCCTAGGAGCAGTACGCGAGTCAATCCAGCCTACCTCGGAGTCCAGTCGCGTCCTGTCATCAGCCGCTTGCCTCCCGGGATCGGGTGAGTTGCTACAAATGTATGCAGCCTCGTCTTATTTCAGTCTGGTCGTCGGTGTGTTCGGCTCCTTAGGTAAGGAGGAGCAGCACCGCACCGGAGCGTTTCTGCCTGGCAGCTCGATCGGCTCCCCACGCGGCAGTATCGCCATCGTGCAGGAGTCAGCAAGACTCCGTCTCGGCCGGGCATTAAAGTTATGCACGGGCCGCCGTGCTCTGAGATAGACAGGGAGCGGGGCAGGGGGTATGGGGGATGGTCAGTTGTTTTTACTGGGGTAGATGCATCAGCCGTCGGGGGGAGAGGGGGAAGCACTGATAGCTTACTTGTACTGTTGCTGTTAATATGTGCGTGCTGTGGAGACAGGGCTGTAATAGCACATCATTTGGTTTTCAGGTCAGCTCTCCTTCCTCATTTATTGGTCAAAATCTTGTTGGATCAGGTAGTAAAAAAAAAAAATGGGGGGGGGGCTCGCAACATTGGATGCCAGATGCTTACACGGTTTCTGTCTCAGATGGGGTTGTATTTTCAGGTTACGGATCCTCTATTCTCTCGTCTTATTCAGGTTGATGTACCTCAGGTTTCTGGTAAGTCTGGTGCTTACCAGTAGCCTGTCAGGGTTTACGTTTGTTACTTCACAGATGGCACCGCGCTTTCGCCATTGCATGTTGCCAGTTTGTACAATCACTTGTTCTGTTAGTTGTGGTCTCCACGTCTGCCGCGGGTCGCTCAGGTACCATGTCCCCTGTGCCTATCATCGCGCCGGCTCATTTTATTCCGTCAAATATCAAGAAGGACATACACGAGGGCAGAGAAGTTAATCTAGCATCCTTCCTGATTGCTACTAGAGATATCTCCGATAAGAAAGTTATTGCATGAGGTGATGTTTCCGTGGTTCTTAAGAGCCGCGATCATAGGCTCAATCGGAAGCTAACGATTCCGAATTCGCTCTGGTGTTCAGCTTGTACAAGGATGTAATGTGCTCTGTTCGTCCGAGTAAGGCAAGTGGAGTTGGATCTGTACCTTTATAGAGTTACTGATTTGGGGCTTAAGTATGGCGGTTACGCATTTTACGACTACCACTGCTCTTTTTCTGCGAAAGCAGTGGCAGCACGTAGTCAGTTTCAGTTTACCACTAATTGGGCTAACATAGACACTTTGCAGGGCTTAAAGCCCCATCGTGCTCACTGTGTCAGTCTATATTTCATACGACCGATTGGTGTCATTGTGCAGCCGCCGGTTCAGAGGCGAGTCCCTTCAGCTGGTCCGTCGGATGCTTACAAGGACACCGGAGCAGTGGACAAGTTAGGTCCCCTATTAAACATTTAGGAAAGTCTCAGATTTGCAACAACTTTAATTTCTCAGCTTGTAATTACAGCCAATGCCATCTGCTCCATGTGTGCTTCATTTGTTTCAAAGCCCACCCTAAGCTAGCATGTACATTAAAGTCAAATAAAGCATGCATGAGCGTCATAAACGCTGATTATTTACAGTCATGTCTGCAAGGTTATCATGACCCTGAGTTCTTCAATTTCTTGGTCACAGTGTTCGTGGCAGGTTTCCATACAGGTCACGCACGAGTGCAAAACTTGCAGTCTGCGGAGAGGGCCCCGACTTCAGTGGACAAGTTGTTACAGACTGAGTTAGAGAAAGGGTTTCTTATAGGGCCTTTTTCGGTGTCACCATTCGACCTGTGGAGGGTTAGCCCGGTCGGGGTAGTTACAGGTAAATTTAGCAAGAAGAAGAGGCTGATCTATGACCTTTCTCTCCCGCATGGTTCTGACAATGCCAGTTTAAACTCCTTTATACCATCTGAGGAAGTAAGCATGAAGTATTCCACAATAGATCAGGCCATAGCAACTATCATGCAGTTTGGGCCTGGAGCCTACTTGTCTAAGTCAGATATTTCTGATGCTTTCAAACTCCTTGCCATCATGCCTGTGCTCTGGCAATGGCACGGTATTAAATGGAGGAGTTTGTACTATTTTGCCACAAAACTAACGTTTGGCTCCAAGAGTAGCCCTTGGTTATTTGACCATTTTGCGCAGGCCCTGCATTGGATTTTGGAGCCCAAGTTCCACTGTGAACATGTCATCCACTATCTCGATGATTTTTTATTGATTGAACATCTAGGAAGAGTACCGCAGGGACTTGAAACTTTACGAGCAGTTTTCTCCCAGCTAGGTGTGCCAGTGTCACCCAAGAAGGTTGAAGGCCCATCCAAGGTTATCACGTTTTTAGGAATTGTGCTAGATTCAGGGAATATGTTAGCCAGACTACCAGAAGATAAACTGGTGAGGATTAAAGAAATCGTCCACAAGTTCACAGCAGTGAGGGTGGCGACGAAGGCGGACTTACAGTCGTTGTTGGGCATGTTAAACTTTGCTATGCGCATTATTCCACAGGGTAGGTCATTTATTTACCGTCTGTTGGCCCTTCTTCCCGCGGCACCACATCAGGATAGCCCAGTACACTTAGATGGACAGGCTGTGGCAGATCTGGTCATGTGAGACCATTTTCTGAGCCACTGGATTGAGGTTTTCTTTTTCATCCCCGCCGCCAGTAGCTCGTCTCCCATGGTCTTTTCTGACCCTTCAGCTGGCACTGGTTTCGCTGCTGTTTTTGGCTCCCACTGGTTGGCCGGAACATGGCCCAGCGAAGTCAGACAGATCCCGGGTTTTCTGAAGACTTCAGCCCTGTTTGAACTATACCCCATAGTGGCTGCAGAGTATGTTTGGGGTAGCTCATGGGCCAATTCTACAGTCTTGTTCATTTCAGATAATTCAGCTAAAGTGGACATTTTAACAAGAGGGAGATATAAATCCCCACACGTTAAGTCTTTTGCGAGGCGTTTAGTTCAGCTCTCCTTGCATTACAATTTTCATTATTGTTGTTCCCATGTCCGAGGTACACAGAACGTGGTGGCTGACAGCGTTGTCACAGGCTAACTTCTACCTCTTTTCACAGGTCATGCCAGAAGCAGACGACATAGGGGCCACGGTTCCACCTTACTCAGCGTTAGTACTGGACTGACAAACCATCTGGTCACTGTGCACAGCCTGGTAGCCAGCTCACTGTCATTTAACACAGCCAGGAGTTACAGAACAGGTTGGAATTTGTTCGGCAGGTTTCAAGAAAAATATCCCTGAGGGGATACTAGTTTCATAGATTATGTGCTAGCGTTCATTGGTTACTGTCACTGGGAATTGAGGCTCTCTTACAACACCGTCCGATCCTACCTAGAAATAAAAACGGAAAGAAAAAGTATATATATACAGAGTATATATACCCTCAGGAGGGCGCCAACTTGGAGTTACTCCCAGTGAACCTACAAAGGTAGACACAGCAACACTAATATATGTGAAAAAAGGTTGCTGGGTCACACCAATAGATAGGATAAATATAATAAAATATAGTGGTGTATTGGCCGTAAAAACAATAGTTGGGGTAGACCTAATAAAATCAATATTAGTTGAAATTCCAAATGCCAATGGAGAGAGTAACTTACTTCACCCAGGAGGTGCCGGACGGGATAAGCTCAAGACACCCGCCGTGTCACCTCCTGCGCCTGGATCGCTTAGAGAATCTAAGAAGAGACCGCGGGATAAAAGGATGCCTTCTGGTGAAACTTCTTTAATAGATGAATATACAGAGTAAGGGTGGATACAATGGCTCAACGCGTTTTGGGGTAACAAATCCCCTTCTTCAGGAGCATATAGACATTCCAGCAATTAGTTATTGGGGTGCAAGTGCTATGTTGAAAAGCCTTTAGTGGCTTTTATCATCTATTTCCGGGAGGGTGAAGGCTCTGATGAAGGACTGAGAGGAACCATTAACTGTGATGACCTGGAGGGATGCGCAGTACAGGAGGAGCAGGCAACGGATCATCAGGGAACAGGATCAGGTGAGTATTTAGAAGTCCTACAAATAGCCAGGAACCTAGAATTAACAGGCCACCGATCCTACCTAGCCGGGGTTCAACATTTTACCGCCATAAGTCGTCCTGACGGGGGTCCCTATTTTCTGTTCATGTTAAAAAGCTGCCTTGAGGAGTCTAGCTACATGTAGTTTGGAAGGTCAGCCACGTAGAGAGGGTATCACTAGAAAAGTCTTTCGGGACTTGTCTGACATGTTGGATAGAGCCCCTTTCGGGGTAGTCCCCAGTTTAGTACTGAAAGCTGCCATCTACTTGGCATTCTACAGGTTCATGAGGCCGTGTGAGTTTATGTGCACTTCCGTCAACAAAAGGTTTGTCAGCCTCAACCAATTGAACTGGGGCACTGACTGTTACGTGCTGTCGTTACCGATTACCAAGACATCTCAGGTCCCCTACTCAGGTCATTTTGTTTCCAACGTCCCATTCATGGTGCCCGTTTTAGGTCCTTCGGCAGTTAATGACAGCCTTAGCAGACCGCGACCCTGAGGGTCCTTTATTGCCGTTTCCCAAGGCACCACTCACCACCTCTCAGTTTGTATCTCATGTCCATATACTAGTGTCTAATTTAGGGTTGAACCTGGCAACCGTAACAAGGCACTCTTTCAGGATAGGTGCAGCATCCGCTGCCTCCAGGAACAGGGTGCCGGCTTATATTATCCGCAAATTAGGTCGATGGTGCCCCTCATGTATTAATAGGTATATTTCTCAGCCAAATCGGGAGATGCTGCTTGCATTTCAGAAGTTGGTCATGTAATGATTGATCGTAATAAAGCGTTTGCTGATCTTGAGTTGTGGTGTTTTGCCCTCTTTTAGGCATCCCTCCTAGGGTTGTTTCGGGTATCGAAGATTTCGATACCCAATCGATACCTTTCTCTGGTATCGAGCTCAATACCAGGATTAGTATTTTATCGATACTGGGCTGCGCCACTGCACAGCCCAGTATCAGAGAAACGTGGCTGCGCCGCTCTCAGCGTGCCATGTTCTCCTTGGCAGCACGGGGAGAAGGAGACAGTCTCTCCTCCCCTGTGCTGCTTCCACCAATAGAGCGAGAGGGGCAGAGGAGGCGGGGTCACTGGCCACCAATGAGGAGTAACGTTTACTATACAAATGCAGGCAGAAGAAACTCACTGTGACCGGGCGCTGCGATGCGCGGCAATTAACCCCTCAGGTGCGGCAACTGAGGGGTTAACTGACGCTGATTGCAGCGCCCGGTCACAGGCAGGTGCCGGCAATGAGTTTCTTCTGCCTGCATTTGTATAGTAAACGTCACTCCTCATTGGTGGCCGGTGCGCCACCCCCCTTCTAAATATTAAAGACATTGGCAAGTGTGCCCCACCATCCCCCATTCCTCTCTCCCCCCGGTATTAAAAGCGTTGGTGGCAGTGGTCACAGGGTCCCCTCACCTCTTCCTCATTGGTGGCAGTGGCAGTTGTGATCGGAGCCCCAGCAGTGTAATGCTGGGGCTCCGATCGGTTACCATGGCAGCCAGGACGCTACTGAAGTCCTGGCTGCCATGGTCAGCTCCCTGCTGCTGTGTGCACAAAGCACAGGGCATCAGGGAGAGGGTGAAGTCCTATTCACCCTAATAGAGCTCTATTAGGGTGAATAGGATGAAAAGATCCCAGGTTCTAGCCCCTAAGGGGGAAATAGTTAATAAATAAACTGTAAAAAAAAAAAAAAAGTTAAAAAGTACACCAAAATATTAAGTATAAATCACCCCCTTTCCCAATTTTACATATAAAATATATAAACAATAAATAAAATATTACATATCGCTACGTCTCAAGTCCAAACTATTAAAAAAATTCTCTTTTAAGCGGTAAACGCCCATAAAAGAAAAGAAAAAGAAAAGAAAAACTGCACAATTCGCCATTTTATTTTAGTCGCCTTGTCCCCCAAAAATAGGATCGGACTGTTGTATTATTGGCCGGACGTTCAATAAAATGAGGAATGCACGCAGCTTTTTAGCATTTTTATTTTATTTTTGCGTGGTATCGAATGGTATCGAGTATCGCAATACTTTTTATGGTATCGATGCCGAATCAAAATTTGGGTACCGAAACAACTCTAGTCCCTCCTACGCAGCGGTTATGGCACAATTCAAGCCGCTTAGATCTAGTTAGTTAGGCAGGTTAATGGTCATGTCTTTAGTTGCCTTCGTCGCACAGGTAGCCGTGACCACAAGTATTAAGGCCGATTTATTTGCCTGTATTTGTGGCAGGGGCGCCAGCAGCCTTCTTTAACCTGCCAGGCGTTCCCCTCCATGCTCAGCGTCGGTGTGGCGTACCCTCCCAACCCTCCCTTATTTACATGTTACATCCTATATGGGATGCCCTCTTTTAGGCGTCCCTCCTATGCAGCGGTTATGGCACAATTCAAGCCTGTGGCGTTTCAAAATGTCAGCTTTATACAATCACGCATCTGTGAGAGAGGAGCCTCTATGAGCACTGAGGTGACTTGTTGAATCAAACATTCTCCACTTACAGTTTACGGATCAGAAACCCAGGAGTTAATCAAGTAGCTTTTAATCCGGAGATTATATTACAAGATGTGCAGGGAATCCAGATGGTAAAAGAATTATGCCAACAATATTCTCCTTGCTAGGAAGATGGAGATTCTCCTCAGAAAGTTGGACATACACTAACAGCAATGCATGACTGGGAAAACAGGAAGTGGCTAGGCTGAAATAACTAGAAGCTAAAACAGAGGGGGAAGAAGAAGAAGAGAGGAGCATACCAATACAGAATGCAAGAAAATGAAACAGAGCACTTCCCATCTGGTATCAGTAGATACCACTATATATATATGCATACAATGGAATTGTATAAAATAACAATGAATAATGTCCGTAAACCTGATAAATAAACAGATGAATAATGTCCATAAACCTGAAAAGGAAACATTCAATGAACATCTATTCAAACCAAAAAGGATATGTCTTCAGTTTAGGCCATAGAGCTGGCACTGGAAACAGTCTTAGAAGATGATGAGCATCTTTGGTAGAAGGAATCTCAACCTGGAAGTTCTGCAGGCATGAGTACCACAACTTCTTTAACAGAGTGGAAGAAGGTCTTGATTACTCCACCTTTCGTGATTCTTACTTCCACCTTACTGAACTTTCCCATCTGAACTGGATACGACTTTAGTAATAAGTCCAGTAGACGATCAACTTGTTTCTCTCTTAACAGAACAAAATGTCCTTCGCTTTAATTAAGCCTTGGTTCATGCCACCTTCTGCGTTCTTGCAAGAGGCAGAGGTACTTTCTTATCCACCTTTTCCAGAACTGACGGGCGATATGTTGTACCTGCTTCCACCTAAACTTATAAAGGTTGTGCTCTTTGAAAATGCCAGATGGCACAGGAATATTTCCTATCTTTTCTGGTTTATTCTAAAGTGATCTTTTATGCACCTCAGATGTGTATTTCTTCTTTTTACTAAAGGAGATTGTCTGTCGCTTTCATTAGAAGCTGAGCGAGACTTAGTTCTCCTTGATCTTGCCAAAAATTTAGAGCGAAAGCACTTATTTTGTGAGACTGATTTAGATGTAGATTGCATTCTGTCTATGGATCATGAACCTGAATGCTCATGTCTGCTTTTGACTTCTGAAATGGGATTTGTCTTTGTACATACAGACTTGGGTTGTTGACATGCAGCATTTGTCATGGACATTGGCGGTGAACTTTTCCCTGTGATTTCCAAAAGCTGAGCAATATGAAGGTGCTCATCCGTTGAAGACTGGGAAGAACCATGATCCTTTTGGGTGCAATCAACAATTGCAGATGGAACTGAAGGTTCTTGCAAAGTTTCTGAAATAAACTCTTCCTCTGTTGAAGGAACCTCCTTTATTGAACGTTTAGAAGATACTTCCTTTACAGAATTAAACTCATTGTCAAAAGGTTGACTCGAAGGCTCACATTTCTGCAGTGTCTGGTAGATATAGGATTTATTATGATAAACTGTGTGAGGACTGCAAAGCTGGGAAGGGCTTGAAGAAGGCTCCAACTGAGATCCTGAAGGCCTTTCTACAAGCTGCCCTTCTGTCCAGTAACATTCTTCTGCAGCTGACTCCTTGAGAATTAAGCTGCTTTCTGATGAACAAGTTTTTAGAATATTTTGGCAAGGAACCTGCACATAGTAGTGGTTAGGACACCGCCTGAAGTAAGAAGTTTGTCCCCTATTAGTACTTCAGTTCTGAAGGAGTGCACTTTCCAGGGTCTGCGGGCTCTGTCGAGACATACATTCCCCACGATTACCCAACCCACTGTAAGTTTCTGGGCATATGGAGCGTTAAAGGGCCATTGTGAAGTTCAAGGACTTTATGAGCCTCAAGAATGTCTCTACCTAGCAAAAGTAAGATCTTGGCATGGCTATCAAGGGAAGAATCTCTCTGGCTATGTTCCTGAGATGAGGGTGATGCTGTGCAGCTTAAGGTGTGG
The DNA here is from genome assembly GCA_033119425.1 of Bufotes viridis. Lineage (NCBI taxonomy): Eukaryota > Metazoa > Chordata > Amphibia > Anura > Bufonidae > Bufotes > Bufotes viridis. The sequence goes on from CM065592.1 coordinate 6,756,026, forward strand.
GAATCTCATCCCTTGCATCCGGCAATTTGCCACACTCAATAAGGGTTGAAAGAGAGAGTTTCTTATCTTCTTTGATGGGCGTCAAGGTGAAACCATTAGCTCTTCTTCCTATGGTTGTCACAAGACCAGTAGGGTGTAGGGTGTAGTTTTTCCCTCTATCCTGAACAGATCAAAGAACTTAGGGCTAGCTAAGGAATGATTACTTTGGTCATCTAGAATAGCATACATACTTATGGTCTTCTCTGGTTGTGCAGTAGGAAACACATCCACGAGGCAAATCTTAGAACAAGACTTACAGCACACAAGTCCTTCTCCGCATACCTTTGTGCATCTTGGCGTGACAGTAGTGGTTGGTCGGTCGGCACTCTCCCGCTATGACTCTCCCTGCCTTGATTGGAATGAGGCTTGCGCCAGCTAACTGGTTCTAGGTTTCATCTGATTGGTCCAGGATGAACAGCGGACACATGTACATCACTATTACATTCAGAACACTTGACTGGAACCTCACAGTCTCTGGCAAAATGCTCAGTGGATGCACAGCAATTGAAGCAGATATTATGACTCAAGAAAGCTTAGACCTGGTAGCTGCGGGTCTCCCTTGATGATTTCAAACTCAAGAAGAAGGTCGCTTCATTCCTGGAACCCTTGGCGGTCTTTATTGGATAATTCAGGAAAGTCGTATAGTCGTTTAAATAAGGCGTGTTCAACTACTTCAGAGCCGCCGTATGTCTGCTCTAATCTTTCACATGCGAGACGAAGGCCTTCGACTGGTTTGTAGACATGAATGGTTTTGAGTCTCTTAACACAGTTTGACAACCATGGACCTAGCCATCTAATTAGTAAATCAAGTTCTTGCATAGGCGGTACACCAAGGGTTTGAACTGTTGTCTTGAAGGTGGCCTTCCAACTTCTATAGTTCTCTGGGCGATCATCAAACTTCATAAGGCTAGTACTAATGAGGTCCCTGAGGGTGAGGTACTTAACGACTTCTGATGCATCATTTCTTCCCTGCATCATGGTGACAAGAAGGTTCTCCCTTGCTGGTGTTGTTGGCACCATCTAATACCCTATGTTTGGGGGTTGGAAGATGGAATGGAGTGGCAGCTGGGTTGAGCGTAAGTGAAGGCTTCACATCTGGTAATGTTGGCGCCAGCGTCTTGGTTGCTATGCAGGAGGTTTTAATGTGATTTGATGAGCTTGAAGCGGCTTGGTCTCTAATGGCGCCTGAAATACTGTGTAAGGTGCCAGAGGTTTGAAAGGAAGAGAAATGTCCAGTGGACTGGGGTCAACAATATAGTTATCAGCTGCCTCTTTTTCTACTCGCATGAGTTCAGCAGGCTGGCGTGCAGAGGCCAAATCTTCTGGTGCAAATGCATTGACTTTGCTTTGGTCTAGGACGAATTGCAGGGTACGCCCTTCTGAGTCATTAGATATCTTGGACATAGGATGATAAGCTTCTTCTTCTTCAGCAGCTTCTTCAAGAACTCTGAGTTCAGCCATGGCTGCTGCTTCTTCCCTTTCCTTCTGAAGGACCTCCAACTCAGCTTCAGCCTTGACTTTGTTCGCTTGCAGTTGAGCCTTTATAACTGCTTGATTAGCTTGTGCTTGAGCCTGTATAGCTGCAGATTGAGCCTGGGATTGGGCTTGTATAGCTGCTTGATTAGCTTGAGATTGGGATTGTGTCTCTGCGACTTGTGCCTTAATGGCTGCTTACTTTCTAATGCAGTGATCTTGTACCTTCGCTGCTTCCGCTTTGCACATGCCAACGCCAATGAGGTACTCAGCGAAGAGTGCTGTGAGCGAGACCTTAGCGTTGAGGACTGAGCAATAGATTTCGAGGAACGAGGTGAAGCCTTGGAGTGCCTTGAAAAGTTAGAATGGTGGGACGCAGTTTCATATTGTTGTGATATCTTCTCCTCTAGCATTGACTTGACTGACACAAATCTGCTATATCTTTCATCAGTAAGTGCAGTGTGGGTCTTTAATTCCAGGATGAATTCCTCTGAGTTTAGACTTGATAACAGAGAAGAGAATTTTTCAGACAGTCTCTTAAAACTTTCATAGGTCTTATTCATTTTTGTACACATGGCCTTTAATTGATCCTCATTATAGCCTGATCCATGTGCTGCATCCATACATTGTTCAGTCTTTTCCCACAAACTGGGCAAGTTATTACATATTTCAACTTTGTTAGTTAGGAGCGCCTCCCTTATTTCCAATGAGGGCTCTGAAATCCTTTTAGCTTTGTCTTCCATCCCCATTTGTAACACAGCAGCGACATCTAGTGGTTGGTTCAGTCTTTTAATAGCTTACAGCAGGCAGATGATACTTACCTCAGAAAACAGGCTGAATGCAGTTCCTAGCCTGTATGAAACTGCAATTGCTAGAAGCATCTGCGATCCTAGTGAATGCAGTACTGAGCAGTATAAGATATTACCCTCCACTGCAGCAAGCAGAAGACTAATGATTATGGCTTATTACTTGGAGGAAGAGAATATTCTTTTCTTAGCGGGAGAAGGAGAATACTAAGACAATCCTTTTACTGTGAGAATACCAATACACAATGCAAGATACTGAAACAGAACAAAGCCACTTAGATCTAGTTAGTTTGGCATGTTAATGGTCATGTCTTTAGCTACCTTCATCGCACAGGTAGCCGTGACAACAAATATATATATATATATATATATATATATATATATATCCTCTGTATAAGGGGCTGGTGTGATTGTATCCTGGGGCCACAGCCAGCAAGGGCTGTATATATATATATATATATATATATATCCTCTGTATATGGGGCTGATGTGAATGTATCCTGGGGCCACAGACAGCAAGGGCTGTATATATATATATATATATATATATATATCCTCTGTATACAGGGGCCGGTGTGAATGTATCCTGGGGGCCACAGCAAGCGAGGGCTGTATATATATATATATATATCCTCTGCATACAGGGCCAGTGTGAATGTATCCTAGGGGCCACAGCCACCAAGTGCTGTATATATATATCCTCTGTATACGGGGCCGGTGTTAAAGTATCCTGGGGGCCACAGCCAGCGAGGGCTGTATATATATAAATATATCCTATGTATACGGGGCTCGGCTGATACCGGAGAGAAGAAGAGGCTCCAGACAGCACAGCAGTGACTACCAACCAGGACCTGCAGGATTGAGCCTAGACTGTATGGGCTTCTGAGAGAATGGAACCCTGTCCCTAAATCATCTGTGGACTAATGTTCTCCACCAAAACAAACCACTAAACCTAATCCTAATCCACAGAAGAAACTAGACAGAACATGTAGAAAAAGCTCCCACAGAGTCCACAGAAATGCCACCTACTGTGCCTCATGAGTCACATGACCTCTGCACGTGGACAGTCCTCTCAGGAGCCCATACATTCTAAGCATTCCTGGACCTGCACTGTGCACTGCAAGAACTGAAGTATTTGTGATGACGTCACTGTCATGTGATACGTGAGGGGGCGGAGCTTTGTACAGAGAGTTATTTATTTTCCTCACTTATAGCACTGACATTCTTTAGCGCTGTACAGACGTTATCATTGCTATCTGTCTCTAATGGAGCTCACAATCTAGATTACATATCGTTTTGGTGTGTGAGAGGAAACAAGAGAACAGAAGAAAACCCACCAAAGACTGGGAGAACATACACCCACAGAGATGTTGATCATTAAAGGGGTTCTCTCACTTCAGCAAATATACATAGTATATAAGGCCGAAAAAATACATTTGTCCATCCAGGTCGACCTATTATCCTGCAAGTTGATCCAGAGCAAGGCAAAAAGAAAAACAGTGAGGTAGAAGCCAATTTCCCCCACTTAAGGGGAATAAATTCCTTCCCGACTCCAATCAGGCATCAGAATAACTCCCTGGATCAACGACCCCTCTCTAGTATCTATAACCTGTAATATTATTACACTCCAGAAATACATCCAGGCCCCTGCTGAATTCATTGATTGTACTCACCATCACCACCTCCTCAGGCAGAGAGTTCCATAGTCTCACTGCTCTTACAGTAAAGAGTCCACAGTCTTACTGCTCTTACCATAAAGAATCCTCTTCTATGTTTGTGTACAAACCTTCCTTGCTCCAGACGCAGAGGATGTCCCCTCGTCACAGTCACAGTCCTGGGGATAAATAGATGATGGGAGAGATCTCTGTACTGACCTCTGATATATTTATACATAGTTATTAGATCTCCCCTCAGTCGTCTTTTTTCTAAAGTGTATAACCTTAATTTTGATAACCTTTCAGGGTCCTGTAGTTGCCCCTTTCCAGGTGGCATTTATCAAGTAGAGGAAGTTATTTGAATTCCTCCAGTGCTTCAAATTATTTGCTCTCTACGCTTCCAACCTATGATTACAGTGATACAAATTTATTTTGCTTTATGGGATTTGTTTTTCCGACGTTCCCGATCAGATAAAACCGACCTGTTCTCTTCATTCTCCGGGTCAGTACGATTACAGTGATACCACATTTATATAGTTTTTCTTGTGTTTTAATAAAGAAGAAGAAAAAAATAAAAACTTTGAAAATATTTTTTTTTCTTTTTATTGCCATATTCTGACCCGTATAACATTTTTATATTTATATTAATGGAGCTGTGTGAGGACTGATCTGTAAACATTTTGGGGTGTATAGGTCTTTTTGATCAATTTTTATTCATTTTTTAGGGGGAGGTCTAATGATAACAAATCACAGAAAAAACTATATATTTACCATCCCGCACGATATGGTATTAAATGTGCGGATGTATATGGCTGCATTTACAAAATAACAGAAAATAATGCACTATAATAATAGATGCAAGCATAACATATGGACTAAGCCCTCCCTCTTGATAAAAACTGAGACACTTGGTCAATACATTTTGATCAAAATACATCTGAGCCCACCTACCGGCGACAAGGTGGTCTCAGTTCAGACGGGTTTCTATGCTAACCTATTCATCCTGTGGCGCATTTTTCAGGAGCACAGTCCCCGCACATATGGTGTGCTGCCCCTAGTTACCTCCATGTGCATCAGCAGCCGGTGAGAGGAGGGACGCACACACCTATATGTACCACCCTAATCAAGGTCACCTATTAGATAGGTGGGGCAAAAGTGCACTTGAATATCACTCCCAATGTAGGAGCGTATTCACACATGAAGGTGCCACTCCATCAAGACAAATCAAACAAATCACAGAAAAAACTATATATAAACCATCCTGCACGATATGGTATTAAATGCGCGGATGTATATGGCTACCAAAATCACTGAAAATAATGCACTATAAAATTAGATGCAAGCATAACATATGGACTAAGCCCTCACTCTTGATAAAAACTGAGGCACTTGGTCAATACATTTTGATAAAAATACATCTAAGCCCACCTACCGGCGACAAGGTGGTCTCAGTTCAGGCGGGTTCCTATGCTAACCTATTTGTGCTGTGGCGCATTTTTCAGGGGCACAGATCAAAATGTATTGACCAAGTGTCTCAGTTTTTATCAAGAGTGAGGGCTTAGTCCATATTTTATGCTTGCATCTATTATTATAGTGCATTATTTTCTGTTATTTTGTAAATGTAGCCATATACATCCGCACATTTAATACCATATCGTGCAGGATGGTTTATATATAGTTTTTACTGTGATTTGTTTGATTTGTCTTGAAGGAGTGGCACCTTCATGTGTGAATACGCTCCTACACTGGGAGTGAAATTCAAGTGCACTTTTGCCCCACCTATCTAATAGGTGACCTTGATTAAGGTGGTACATATAGGTGTGTGTGTCTCTCCTCCCACCGGTTGCTGATGCACATGGAGGTTACAAAGGGCAGCACACCATATGTGCGGGGACTGTGCTCCTGAAAAATGCGCCACAGTATGAATAGGTTAGCATAGGAACCCGTCTGAACTGAGACCACCTTGTCGCCGGTAGGTGGGCTTAGATGTATTTTGATCAAAATGTATTGACCAAGTGTCTCAGTTTTAATCAAGAGTGAGGGCCTAGTCCATATGTTATGCTTGCATCTATTTTTATAGTGCATTATTTTCTGTTATTTTGGAGGTCTAATGATGAAAAATGGTGAATTGGCCATTTTGAATTTGATCGCCAGATAGAGATGATGTGACTGTTGCTATTGAGGGCACTATGTGGAGATCTGCCATGCGGTAATTTTTCTCCACAGTGAAGGACAATATTGAATAATAAAATTAAAAAATCTGAAAATTATCACTGGCAGTGATCCACTTCCTCCTCAACGGACATTTCCCATCCCCAACAGAAACACCTCCCTCCCTCCTTTAATATGTGTAAACTGAAGTGGCTGTCTTACAATTGATGAGTCAGAGAGGGAAAAGCTGCAGAGCAGATCAGTTGTTATTTCCCGCTCACTGTCTTCCCGGGAATTACAACCAGGAAACGTGGTCAGCAGAAATGGCAGGAACATTGTGGCCATGCTGCATTTGGGAGATATAAAACATGCTCCCTGCACGGTACATGAGACAATTTGAACACGGGCAGGCATTTTCGGACCACTTGTTCAGAACAAGCCGCTGCTTTTTCCAATACTATGTGTGTATAAACAAGGGCAGGCATAAAGTATTTTAATGCAGTGCTTTTTAAACAGCCTGTTTGTTAACACGTATCCATCATACATTACTATCAGGGAGGTGTCTGATGCACCAACATGTTTGGAATAACCTCCCTGCAGAGTTCCTTTAAAAAATATGTGCAAGTGATGAACAGCGGTTTTGATAAAGTCATTGGTGGTCCAGTGTTATTATGGTATAGCATAGTCATTGGTGGTCCAGTGTTATTATAGTGTACCATAGTCATTGGTGGTCCAGTGTTATTATGGTGTACCATAGTCATTGGTGGTCCAGTGTTATTATGGTGTACCATAGTCATTGGTGGTCCAGTGTTATTAAGGTATAGCACAGTCATTGGTGGTCCACTGTTATGATGGTGTATCATAGTCATTGGTGGTCCAGTGTTATTATGGTGTACTATAGTCATTGGTGGTCCAGTGTTATTATGGTGTACCATAGTCATTGGTGGTCCAGTGTTATTATGGTATAGCATAGTCATTGGTGGTCCAGTGTTATTATAGTGTACCATAGTCATTGGTGGTCCAGTGTTATTATGGTGTACTATAGTCATTGGTGGTCCAGTGTTATTATGGTGTACCATAGTCATTGGTGGTCCAGTGTTATTAAGGTATAGCACAGTCATTGGTGGTCCACTGTTATGATGGTGTATCATAGTCATTGGTGGTCCAGTGTTATTATGGTATAGCATGATCATTGGTGGTCCAGTGTTATTATGGTATAGCATAGTCATTGGTGGTCCAGTGTTATTATGGTGTACCATAGTCATTGGTGGTCCAGTGTTATTATGGTGTACTATAGTCATTGGTGGTCCAGTGTTATTATGGTATAGCATATTAATTGGTGGTCCAATGTTATTAAGTTGTACCAACCTCACCTATTTCCTTCTCTGGCCACTTCTGGAAGTGTTTGTTTATAGAGGTTGCATGAAATTCTGGGTGTTTCCAAATCGCTATTCTTTTAGATATTATAAATGGGAGATTATATAGCCTTCTGACCGCGTTTCATGCAGCTCTTGTGTCTCGCAGCAATACACTGTGATTTATCGGGCCAGGTAAGACTGTGTATTTAGTATGTAGGATAGCATTTAAACTCCAGGGTCTAGCCATTTCTTCTTCAATGCATAGTACTGAGTAGTGTGAGGATTTATTTACCCAGTTCAGACCATGTCTCATTAAACTTGCCAGGTTAGAGTTTCTGATATCAGGAAGCCCTATGCCACCTCTGCTTCTGAGTACTTTTTTTTAAATAATGGGGGATAATTTAGTGTATATAGGGATTCTGGAGTCTTTCCTATTCGAATTCCCAAGTACTTGATACATTGGGTCGGTATGGTGTCCGGTATGTCATGTAATTTTCTTTTACGAATGGATTGAGATGTCGGCAGGTCTAGTAATTCGCATTTGGTCATGTTTACTTTGAAACCTGACATTGAGCCAAACTGAGAGAAAAGTTGGAATAAACGTGGGAGGTTCCTATGTGGATGCGCTAGAAACAATAACAGATCATCAGCAAATAAAGCGTGTTTGTGCACCTGTTTGCCGATGGCAATACCTTTGATATGTTTACATAGGGTTATTGCTTTAGAAAGTGGCTCCAGGGCTAGGTTAAATAATAATGGTGAAAGAGGGCACCCCTGTCTAGTGCCTTTTTGTAAACTAAAGCCTGTGACAGGTGACCTGGAGTGGAGATCCTAGCTAAGGGGGAACCATAGAGGGATGTGATATATGTTTTAAATTGGCCCATGATGTCTAATACCTTGGTCATCCATCCCTAGCTCACACTATAAAACATTTTTTCTGCATTTATGGCAAGGAGAGCTGGAGATGGGTGGAGGAGGGGACGCAGCTTGATCTTGTCAAGAACAGCCAATACCTTGCCTATATTATAAACAGCTGCTCTACCTTGTATAAAGCCAACCTGGTGAGGTGTTATAAGTTTAGGTAAGAAAGCTGATAATCTATCTGCTAATATTTCTGAGAGTTATTTAAGATCATTGTCTATGAGGCAGATCGGGCGGTAAGATGACGCTAAAGTGCGGTCTTTGCCTGGTTTTGGGAGTACTTTGATATATGCTATGTTCATGTCTGGTGGTATTGGTTGACCCTGTAGTATTTGGTTGTATAAGGATGTAAGGACTTGTGAGATTTTTGGGGCTAACATTTATTAGAACTCATTTGTATAGCCATCTGGTCCGGGAGCTTTTCCATTTCCAGATTGGTGGATTACCCTCTGTACTTCTTCCTCAGTGATGGGTTCATTCAGAAATGTCAGATCTTCGGGTGAAACTAGGGGCATTGAGAGACTTTCTAGCCATGATTTCCCCGCTCTAAAACCCTCTCTCAGTATTGTATAAAGGTTTTTATAATAATCTCTATTATCTCAATTATCTCTTTCGGTTGATGGCAGAGCATACCTTATGTGTTTTTTAATGAAGAAATTAATGAAGGGGATTTCATCCCCTTTGCTAAAGATGCCAAGAATTTACACGATTTGTTCCTGAATCTGAATAGGTGAGCTTCCGTCCATGTCCCATCTAATTCCTCTTTTTGTCTGTGCCATCTATCATATTCCACTTAGTTTCGCTCCATTTTGTTTAGATTGTGCAGATGGGCACAATAAAAATTCTGTATAGGAATCCCTGAGGAGGCTAGTTAGTTCTTTTAGTTTCTTAAGCGTTATTTTTCTTAAGTTGGTACCGCGCTGGTGAGAGTGACAGTCTGCAGCACTACAGTTGTAAAGTCCTCAGTTGTTCCAAGGGAGCAGCTGGTGTATCCGACAACAATTCACCCGATGGTCTTGCACGCCCCACGTGTGTGTCGGCGTTCCTGTCCAGCCGCCAACGTCCGGTCCTGGGTGTCTGCGCACTAGACCTTTAGATCAAGAGAAAAGAAACACTGGTGCGGTATCTTTGGTAAATTCAATGTAGCGCAAGATTTATTACACTTACAAAATCCACATAATTAAGAACATATAAATGACTGCCCGACCCGGGTTTCACCGTAAGGCTTCTTCAGGGGCTCTGCAATTGAATGAATAGAGTCCGTGGCCGGTTAAAATACATGGCTGTGGTTAGTTCACCCCGGAAGTGAACTCCCAATAACAGCAATATTAGTTATAAATATATATAGATAAATACCATAAAAGCAGCATGCAATGCTAATAATAAAAACAAATAACACGGAATTTGTAAGGAACACTGCATATTCCGACTCATGGAAGCGCACAATTGACCCGAATTGGGACCTCATACCATGCACACATTTTTAATGTCCCACTCAATATTAAGACCGCTTGGTTGTAAAGTGCCCATCTGGAAAATCCATTCTGCTTCCTTTTTGTTGATCTGAGTGACCGGGTTCCCCCCCCTCCAATGATTTTTAACAACCTCCACTGCACAGAACTTCAAACCTTTGGGGTCCTTCTGATGACACCGTTTAAAGTGTACAGAAACACTATGGGTTTCTAACCCCTTTTTTATATTTCTAATGTGCTCAGCCACTCGTACTTTCAATTTTCTCAGGGTCCTACAAATATATCACGCCCGTGGTCTCACAGGATGAATTCCCCTTGATTTTTAGTACCCTATTATTGGATGTAGCGGTGGCTATTTCAACCTTGGTTTTTTTCTTGTCGTCCTTCTCCCTATTCTTACATCCCATACAGAACCCGCACCAAGAGAAACCATTACTCTTCTTTGACAGAGGGATACTTTCTCTAAGGCATCCATGTACGACCCGATTCCCAATCGTGGGTGCCTTTTTAAAGATGAAGGGGGGCCTATCTGGTATAATGTCTCCTATAATGTTGTCTCCCTTCAAAGCGTTCCAATTCTTACTGATGATCTTTTTAATCTGTGGACAAAACGAGGAAAAAGTGGTGGAGAACGCAAATTTAAATCTCTCAGTGCTCCCCTTCTTCTGCAATTCATTAGTTTTGCCGATGTCTGTGGTCTCTGTTTTATCTCTTTCTTTATCTATTATCTCCTCTTTCTGTTGGTGTAACTCATCCTCAGTGTAGCCTTTTTCTAGGAATCGCTTAATGATAACTTCACTCTGTGCCTCAAAGTCTTTCTCCTCTGTACAGTTGCGGCGAATGCGTTGTAATTGGCCCTTTGGTATGTTGCGGATCCAGGGTTCATAGTGGCAGCTATTCCTTTCAATGTACCCATTCCTGTCAGATGGTTTAAAGTAGGTACATGTCTTAACCCTACCACCTACAACTCTGATCTCCAGATCCAGGAAATGTATTTGGCTGTCGCTGATATCAGCTGTAAAAATAATGCCCCAAGTATTTGAATTCATTTGGGACACGAACCCCTCAAGATCAATTTTGGACCCATGCCAGATGTATTCATTATTGTCTCCAGCACAATTACTTCTGGTACAATAATGAATTCTTCCTGCAGACCTCAGGAGTGGCAATGGGTGCGAAATTCGCACCCAGTTTTGCAAATTTATTTATGTCCTATTGGGAAAACCACAATATTGATCCAATGTTACGGCCAAAAGATGAAGGTGGTAACTTACATTATTGTGGAAAAGATACATTGATGACTGACAATGATGAATGCATCTGGCATGGGTCCAAAATTGATCTTGAGGGGTTCGTGTCCCAAATGAATTCAAATACTTGGGGCATTATTTTTACAGCTGATATCAGCGACAGCCAAATACATTTCCTGGATCTGGAGATCAGAGTTGTAGGTGGTAGGGTTAAGACATGTACCTACTTTAAACCATCTGACAGGAATGGGTACATTGAAAGGAATAGCTGCCACTATGAACCCTGGATCCGCAACATACCAAAGGGCCAATTACAACGCATTCGCCGCAACTGTACAGAGGAGAAAGACTTTGAGGCACAGAGTGAAGTTATCATTAAGCGATTCCTAGAAAAAGGCTACACTGAGGATGAGTTACACCAACAGAAAGAGGAGATAATAGATAAAGAAAGAGATAAAACAGAGACCACAGACATCGGCAAAACTAATGAATTGCAGAAGAAGGGGAGCACTGAGAGATTTAAATTTGCGTTCTCCACCACTTTTTCCTCGTTTTGTCCACAGATTAAAAAGATCATCAGTAAGAATTGGAACGCTTTGAAGGGAGACAACATTATAGGAGACATTATACCAGATAGGCCCCCTTCATCTTTAAAAGGCACCCACGATTGGGAATCGGGTCGTACATGGATGCCTTAGAGAAAGTATCCCTCTGTCAAAGAAGAGTAATGGTTTCTCTTGGTGCGGGTTCTGTATGGGATGTAAGAATAGGGAGAAGGACGACAAGAAAAAAACCAAGGTTGAAATAGCCACCGCTACATCCAATAATAGGGTACTAAAAATCAAGGGGAATTCATCCTGTGAGACCACGGGCGTGATATATTTGTTAGAATGCCCTGTAGGCTCCAATATAGGTAGGACCCTGAGAAAATTGAAAGTACGAGTGGCTGAGCACATTAGAAATATAAAAGGGGTTAGAAACCCATAGTGTTTCTGTACACTTTAAACGGTGTCATCAGAAGGACCCCAAAGGTTTGAAGTTCTGTGCAGTGGAGGTTGTTAAAAATCATTGGAGGGGGAACCCGGTCACTCAGATCAACAAAAGGAAGCAGAATGGATTTTCCAGATGGGCACTTTACAACCAAGCGGTCTTAATATTGAGTGGGACATTAAAAATGTGTGCATGGTATGAGGTCCCAATTCGGGTCAATTGTGCGCTTCCATGAGTCGGAATATGCAGTGTTCCTTACAAATTCCGTGTTATTTGTTTTTATTATTAGCATTGCATGCTGCTTTTATGGTATTTATCTATATATATTTATAACTAATATTGCTGTTATTGGGAGTTCACTTCCGGGTGAACTAACCACAGCCATGTATTTTAACCGGCCACGGACTCTATTCATTCAATTGCAGAGCCCTGAAGAAGCCTTACGGTGAAACCCGGGTCGGGCAGTCATTTATATGTTCTTAATTATGTGGATTTTGTAAGTGTAATAAATCTTGCGCTACATTGAATTTACCAAAGATACCGCACCAGTGTTTCTTTTCTCTTGATCTAAAGGTCTAGTGCGCAGACACCCAGGACCGGACGTTGGCGGCTGGACAGGAACGCCGACACACACGTGGGGCGTGCAAGACCATCGGGTGAATTGTTGTCGGATACACCAGCTGCTCCCTTGGAACAACTGAGGACTTTACAACTGTAGTGCTGCAGACTGTCACTCTCACCAGCGCGGTACCAACTTTCTTTCTATTTTGCATTTTGACACGGAGGTTTGAGCCTGCCTCTTTACGGTTACCGCTGCTTCCTTGTGCTCACGCGGACTCTCTCTGCTGTGTTTGACTGTTATTTTTCTTAAACCCCTTGTGTAGGCCGTATCACTGCCTTACCCGCTCTCTAGGCCAACTGTGGCTCGCAAGAGGGTGAATTGGTATCCCAGTATTCCCCCCACCAATGTTTCAGCATTTCTGAGAAATTCTCATTTGAGGCCAAATCAGATGGAAATTTCCAAATGAAGTCTGACCCTCTTAGGATACTATCTGCAATTTCCATAGTTACTAGGGAATGATCAGAGGTCACCTATGCCTATAGAGAGCATTTTTTAAAGAATGCTCTCTGTCACCAAGAAGTAGTCTAGGCGTGACCGGGAATCATGTCCTGCTGCTGAGAAATGGGTGAATTCCCTCCCCTCCTGGTAGAACTGACGCAATGCGTCATGTATATCAGCTTCAGAGGTAAATTTTATCAAAGCTCCTATCTCTATGTCTGGGTATTATTTGTCGACCTAGGGAACTACGGCGATCTTTCTCATGGATGATCACCACATTCATATCTCCCGCAACTATTTGGAGAGGTACTGGGTCTTTAAGTAGCCTGTTTCTCAGATTCTCAAAAAATTCTGAATTGGTGTCATTTGGGCCGTATATGTTATAAATACTCACTGTTTCGGATGGGGAGCAGAGATGTACATTTAATAGTCTTCACTTGCACCTTTTCCACCACAAAAATAATGTATATGGTTGAATCTCGTTTTCTACTCCTCCTCCTCTTCCAGATTGTATATATTCCCTCCACTATCACTTTTTCGGGCCAGATCAACTGCAGGCCCTTAGCTGAACAACATGCACTTGCATATAATGTTTTAGAGCGTCAGCTCGGCAGCAGGCCCTCGCCCTCATGTTTTGGATGGTCAGATCAGCAAACCCTTGCCCCTAGTGTTTTACAGGGTCACCAGCAGGCCATCAATCATAATTTTTCAAGGGTGTGTATGATGCCCTCCTTTTTGTGTAATAAAGGGTGTATTGGGTTGTCGGTTCCTTGTAATTTTTGGCAGCCATTTCACTTGGTGCATAGGCTTTATGTGTGTAGGAGTTCCACTACCTGAACAATTGTACCACAATGTGAATGAGGCCCTCCTTTATGTGCTATACAGGTTGTTTCGGAGTGCCTCTTGCTTGTAATTTTTTGCAGCACATGAACTTTATTTACAATTGATTATACAGGAAAGAATGTCTCCTAACAATTTTTCTTGTGGGGTTTTGTGTGTATTTTTGTCAGTCTGTAAAAGTGGCGTACAACTCGGACAAAATGGTTCCCAGCAGCGACATAAGAGTCCAAGATGCACCCAGACATCGTCTGCCTGCTGTTCCCGATACATTTTTCATGTTTCTGTCACTTTCTGACCTTTTCCAGTGGACCAGGCACCCTCCCCTCTTCAGGGCAGGGGGTGCCTGGTTGTTTCCCATTGACTTCCATTATACTCGGGTGATCGGCTCGAGCACACAAATATAGTGATGTGTTGGGGCCGAACACCCGAATATTTTGGTGCTCAATCATCACTATAAAAGATAATTATATCCATGGGCGTATATCAGCAAAAAGACTAGCATCTATCATATCTGCACAGAGGGATATTAATTTTATTCAAAGCTTGCTAAATAACTCGGGGCGGGTAGTTGAAGACCAAACCGAAAAAAGCAGATACTGAGAGGATATTTTGAAGAATTATATAAAAGTAGATTAGTTTAAAGTAAGGAAGAAATAGAAGAGTTGAAAGTATTGAGATGAATGTTTTAACAAAAGATCAAAAAGATAGGTTGGTGAATCTCTTCTCCTAGACACAGGGTGTTCCGCAGACCTCAAAGGGATTCTGTCACCACATATAACCCCTCTAACCTAAACATATGCTCATGTCCAGGGCAATCTGAGGATTCCTAAGCTGGCCTTATTAAATCGAACTGTGGCTTTATTTTCCTAAAAAACAGGTTTTAATAACCTGTCAATCACTTACTTATGGTGCCCAAGGGGAGGTCCGTTGATCCAGGGTGCCCGGCCGCACCCCTCGCCGTTCGGTGCCCAGTGCCGCCTTCCCTGTCTTCAGTGCCGCCTCCTACACCTCAGCTCCGCCTCGCAATCCTCCTCGTCTCTGCCAGACTCACGCTTGCGCACTAGGCTCAGCAGGTCATCTCAGGGTAGAGCGAAGTGCGCATCAGGCCGGAGCATGCGCACTTCGCACAAGGAAGTCATTGCTAGCAGTCCGCACGGGAGCATCAGGCTGAGCCTAGTGCGCATACGCGGGATCTAAGGCGGCGCTGAAGACAGGGAAGGAGGAGCTGGGCACAGAACGGTGAGGGGTGCGGCCGGGCACCCTGGATCAATGGACCTCCCCTTGGGCACCTTAAGTAAGTGATTGACAGGTTATTAAAACCTGTTTTTTTAGGAAAATAAAGCCACAGTTCGATTTAATAAGGCCAGGTTAGGACTCCTCAGATTACCCTGGACATGAGCATATGTTTAGGTTAGAGGGGTTGTATGTGGTGACAGAATCCCTTTAATACAACGGTTACTAATTTCCTCTCCGATCATGCTGCTGACCCTACCTCTCTGCCAATGCAATGGGAGGAAAAGCAATTACTCTCAAAAACAGTCTGCACAAGGTCACCTCCTTGGAGCTTGCCCACAAGCGAGCACTCTCCCTATCTATCCTTCGTGATCTTCAGAATGCACAAATGGATGCCCGACTCCTCGTAGAGACGTCCTATAGGCGAATGATCAAAACTTGCCGTAGTAAATTCTATGAATGCGGCAACAAGTGCTTTACACACTTTGTATGGGCTCCATGTAAGCCACGGATAAGGTGGGAAATAATGACTCAATCCAAGGAGCTGGGTGGGGTTGGTCTCCCGGACTGTAGATTGTATTACCACTCCACGGCATACGCTAGGCTTTTGGATATGTTGCAAAAGGATTCCTCCAAATCTTGGGTTAATATAGTGCGAGAACCCCTCCTCTCTCTCGCTTTCGACGCTCCCTTGGTTGGCGGGCACGCCACGTTCTACCACCTTGAAGTTATCCTTCACGGCTTCTCACACATTTGCAACGATAGCCTCTATAAACCGTCACACTTCTCTAATCGACACTAAAGGCCCCCTAACTCCAGTTACTGACCACCCGTGTTTCCCGCCAGGACATATTTCGCGCCCCTTTCTTACAGGCACTAAATTGCACCCCCTCAGATTTGACCATGTCCTGGCAGGGTCATCCCTGAAGCTGCTAGCCTAACTGGTAAAGCTTCCGCACTCCCAATTCAGACGTTCCTTTGAATACTCCAGCACTTCTATTTCTCTAGACGAAAAGCTCATACTCTATCTAGACGCCTCACCACATTTGAACAAATGTGTATAGCCCCATCTGTGGTATTCAGGGACATTTTAACCATATCCAAACTACTTATCCTTCAACGCTCCTCACATACCCCCTCCCTTCTGTCAAGCTTGGAAACAGGACCTGGGCAAACAGCTCACTACCTCCCAATGGAACAGGGCCTTCCTTCTCTCACATAAAGCGCTAATTTCCACTAAGGCGCAGGAAACGAGCTATAAGATCCTCTCCAGATGGTACAGGGTGCCTACACTTCTGCACAAATGGTTGCGGCTGGAGATGCCACACAGAAGAGGGTACTATGATCCATATTTGGTGGCACTGTGCCATCCTGCGACCTTTTTGGAACTTCGTACATAAAACAATACAGGAGGTAACAGGGATCCCTATACCAAATACTTCTGAATCCCTCCTACTGTTTATATTTCACCTGACTATCCCATCCTACAAAGTCTCACTTTTAAAGTATATGATACAGGCGGCAAAAACGGCGATCCCTCGACACTGGAAATCTCCCTGCCCCCACACTGAGAGAATGTTTTGAAAAAAATAAAAAAATAAAGTACATTCGCTCTTCCTCAGAGAATGGAGGACCTCATTAATGCAACTCATTTGTGATGTGCATACCTGACAACTTCCTCTCCTCCCTACCCACCTTTCCTCCCCCCTCCCCCTTTTTTCTCTTTTCTGATGTATGTGTCATAGATATCTTAAGAGGTTCATGTTTAATTAGGGGGTATACCTTTACTGATATATACTCTACTGTTTCTTTCACTACCGGCTATCAAATTCCCCCTCAGACAGTTTATTTGTTAGCGTGAACACCATTGTCTGTTAATGTTATGGAAATATTTTTCTGTAAACTTCAATAAAAAACTTGAATGAGAAAAAAAAGATGCAATTAACCCACTAGAAATTGATAGGATACTTAATATTACTAAAAAATAAATCCCCGGGATCAGATGGTATTCCCTTTGAAGTTTATGACACATATAAAAAAGTACTTATCCCAAAACTAATAGAAATGTGAAAGAAATCTTACCTGGAGCCCAATACTTCTAGGGAAAATAAAATTTTACCAGATTCCTTGTGGGAAGCATTAATAATGTTAATTCTGAAACCAGGGAAAGAACCAAAACCGATGGATTCATATCGACCAATTTTCCTGATTAACACAGATAATAAAATCCTAGCAAAGGTGTTAGCAGCTAGACTAAAAGGAGTTCTAACAACACTCATACAGAAAGATCAAACCGGGTTTATGCCCGGAAAGACAACCGAAAATGTTATGAGATTTGACTTAAACCCACAAATTGTGGTGAGCGCCTAATCGTAACAAGAGACGCTTCAAAAGCCTTTGATACTATAGAATAGACTTTTTTAATTGCCACATTAGGAAAAAAAGGGATTTGGGATAATAAGTTTATCTCGTGGGTTAAACTTCGATATAAGAGCAAGGTTAATTGGCAATGATGAACTGACTGACCCTTTTGAAATTGAAAGAGGACCAGACATGGTTGCCCCCTTTCTCCCCTTCTTTTTGCTATAGCATTGGAACCCCTTGCTACATTGATAAGACAGAATAAAAAAGATAATAGGATTACATTTTGGGAATCATGAGGAAAAGATATGAATGTATGCTGCTGATGACTTGATGATGTTCCCATATCTCGATACCAAGAATTTTCAAAATATTTGAGGAATACGGTGAAGTTGCGAGACTAAAGATAAATTGGACCAAGTCAGCCTGCATTGTCTTAGACCCATTGGGCAGTTTTATACCTGGGCCCTTGGAGGGGGAAAGTGTAAAATATCTAGGGATTTACATAACCCCCAATCCACAGGATTATAGACGACTAAATGTAACATCAATAATAAATAAAATTAGGAAGAAGATAAGTATATGGAAAAAATTGCCCATCTCAATGGCGGGAAGAGTATCCCTAATCAAAATGTGTTTACTACCAATGATATATCGGAACTCACCGATGGAGATAACAAAAAAGATCTATAAGATCATAGAGAGCCTTTTAAGTGAACCAATATGGCGAGGGCGAAGACCGAGAATTAGAATGCAAATCCTACAGTGCCTGAAGAAGGAGGGAGGATTGTCAGTCCCCAATATAAAGCTATATTTTATAGCCGGTCATAGAAACATAGAAACATAGAATGTGTCGGCAGATAAGAACCATTTGGCCCATCTAGTCTGCCCAATATACTGAATACTATGACTAGCCCCCGGCCCTATCTTATATGAAGGATGGCCTTATGCCCAATATACTGAATACTATGAATAGCCCCGGCCCTATCTTATATGAAGGATGGCCTTATGCCTATCCCATGCATGCTCAAACTCCTTCACTGTATTTGCAGCTACCACTTCTGCAGGAAGGCTATTCCATGCGTCCACTACTCTCTCAGTAAAGTAATTCTTCCTGATATTACTTTTAAACCTTTGCTCCTCTAATTTAAAACTATGTCCTCTTGTAGCAGTTTTTCTTCTTTTAAATATTCTCTCCTCTTTTACCGTGATGATTCCCTTTATGTATTTAAAAGTTTCTATCATATCCCCTCTGTCTCTTCTTACTTCCAAGCTATACATGTTAAGGTCCTTTAACCTTTCCTGGTAAGTTTTGTCCTGCAATCCATGTACTAGTTTAGTAGCTCTTCTCTGAATGTCCTTCTGCAGATATGGTCTCCAGTACTGCACACAATACTCCAAATGAGGTCTCCCTAGTGCTCTGTAGAGCGGCACGAGCACCTCCCTCTTTCTACTGTTAATGCCTCTCCCTATACACCCAAGCATTCTGCTGGCATTACCTGCTGCTCTATGACATTGTCTGCCCACCTTTAGGTCGTCTGATATAATGACCCCTAAATCCCTTTCCTCAGATACTGAGGTTAGTACTGTATCACTGATTTTATATTGTGCTCTTGGGTTTTACGCCCCAGGTGCATTATCTTGCACTTATCGACATTAAATTTTAGTTGCCAGATTTTTGACCATTCCTCTAGTTTTCCTAAATCCTTTTCCATTTGGTGTATCCCTCCAGGAACATCAACCCTGTTACAAATCTTTGTGTCATCAGCAAAAAGACACACCTTACCATTGAGGCCTTCTGCAAATTTCGCTGATAAAGATATTAAACAATATGGGTCCCAGAACAGATCCCTGAGGTCCCCACTGGTAACAATACCATGGTCTGAATATACTCCATTGACTACAACCCTCTGTTTTCTGTCCTTCAGCCACTGCCTAATCCATTCCACAATATGTGAGCTCAAGCTCAAAGACTGCAGTTTATTGATAAGCCTTCTATGTGGGACAGTATCAAATGCCATACTAAAGTCCAGATAAGCGATGTCTACTGCACCTCCGCCATCTATTATTATAGTCACCCAATCAAAAAAGTCAATAAGATTAGTTTGACATGATCTCCCTGAAGTAAACCCATGCTGTTTTTCATCATTAAACCCATGGGTTTTTAGATGTTCCACAATCTTCTCCTTGAGTATGGTTTCCATTAATTTCCCCACTATTGATGTCAGGCTTACTGGTCTATAGTTGCCCGATTCCTCTCTACTACCTTTCTTGTGAATGGGCACAACGTTTGCTAATTTCCAATCTTCTGGGACGACACCTGTTACCAGTGATTGGTTAAATAAATCTGTTAATGGATTTGCTAGTACACCTCTAATCTATTTTAATAGCTTTGGGTGTATACCATCAGGCCCCTGTGATTTATTTGTATTAATTTTAGACAGCTGACTTAGAACCTCTTCCTCTGTAAAGACACATGCATCAAAGGATTCATTAGTCTTCCTCCCTAACTGAGGTCCTTCTCCTTCATTTTCCTTTGTAAAAACTGAACAGAAGTATTCATTGAGGCAGTCAGCTAGTTCTTTATCCTCTTCCATATACCTTCCTTCTTTTGTTTTTAATTTGGTAATTCCTTGTTTTAATTTCCTTTTTTCATTTCTGTATCTGAAGAATGTCTTATCACCTTTTTTCACTGACTGAGCTGATTTCTCTTCTGCCTGAGCTTTAGAAGCTCTTATAACTTGCTTGGCCTCTCTCTGCCTCATCTTATAGATTTCCCGGTCATCCTCGTTTTGGGTGTTTTTATACTTGCTAAATGCCATCTTTTTGTTTTTAATGATTTTGGCCACTTCTGCTGAGTACCACAGTGGTCTCTTCCTTTTTTTGCCTTTACTGACAAGCCTAATGCACTTTTCTGTTGCCTTCAGTAGTGCCAATTTTAAGTAGTCCCATTTCTCTTGGACTCCATTGAAATTGTTCCAGTCTGATAGGGACTCGTATACCACTGATCTCATTTTACAAAAGTCTGTTTTCTGAAAACCTAAAACTTTTGTTTTTGTGTGGAGTGACTCAGTCACTGTACTTATAGTAAACCTCACTGACTGGTGATCACTGGATCCTAAGCTTTCCCCTACAGTAATATCAGATACCAAATTGCCATTTGTGAATACTAAATCTAAAATGGCCTCCTTCCGGGTTGGCTCCTCAACTACTCGCTGTAGAGATAATCCCAGTAGGGAATTTAGAATGTCTGTACTCCTGGCAGAACTAGCTATTTTGGTTTTCCAGTTTATATCAGGAAGATTAAAGTCTCCCATAATGACAACTTCCCCTTTCAATGTCATTTTAGCCATTTCCTCAACTAGTAGATCATCCAATTCTATGACTTGGCTTGGTGG
This sequence comes from Bufotes viridis, assembly GCA_033119425.1. Lineage (NCBI taxonomy): Eukaryota > Metazoa > Chordata > Amphibia > Anura > Bufonidae > Bufotes > Bufotes viridis. The sequence continues at coordinate 6,777,033 of CM065592.1, forward strand.
TCTGTATATGACACCTACACGAGTTACCTTATGATTACCAAGCTGCAACGTAACCCAAACTGACTCTAAATTGGTTTCGCTGACTTGTATTAGATTAGATTTTATGCTATCTTTCACATATAGGGCCACTCCACCCCCTTTCTTGCCTTCTCTGTCTTTGCTATATAGAGAGAACCCAGGTATTGTTATGTCCCAGTCATTACTCTCATTGAACCATGTCTCAGTAACAGCCACTAAATCTATATTCTCAGATGCCATTACAGACTCAAGTTCCCTAGACTGCGAGCATTTGTAGACAAGACTCTCAGCTTGTCGTTTCTTATCTTATCAGCTCCTGGCATCTTCTGGCATTGTTTTTTCGGGGGGCAGATAAAGAATCTACTAACATGGGGCAGAACTCAAATGTATAAGTGCTGATAAGTTTGCATACCCTCGCAGAATTTATGATTTCTTTACCATTGTTCAGAGAATATGAATGATATCACAGACACTTTTCTCTCACTCTGTATGAAACAGCAGAGATCTGCCGGCCATGACGCCCGCTGCACGTGCGAGTGGGCGCCACGTTCGCACATGGTTCCAACGCGGTACATGTAAGGTTGTAATGTTGTCACAAATGTGGAGATATAGGGGTGGATGATGTACACTTACTATGGAGTTGTACCCATATACAAGATTTCTGGAATAATGTGATAAAATGGGGATAAAATGGAAATCTATGTTAGCATATTCCTTCTACTTGCATGTGGGAATAATGTGAACCAATGTCTGTTTTTACTGATTTATAAAATAAAATAAAGATACAAAAAAATAAAAAAGAGAGATTTGAAATTTAAATCTGCAGTTTGTCTATTTTTGCTGTGGGTAACCAACACAGATCTCTGAACTCCACAGCTAATCTGCACCTAACACATCTCAGGACCTTGCCCTAACAAAATCCTGCAGCCCTACGTCAGATCAGTAAATATTCTTAGATGCTGTGATCACTATTCACCGTGAGACCTAAGTGGTTAAATAGCTGGGATCTAAACTACCTCCGATCCCGGCAGCAGGCAGATCTCCAGTGTAAACCACAGCCATCACCCACTGTGTATGGAGCGGCCTCAGCTTACTTTACTGCAGCTCTAAGGTGGAGCCTCACCTGAAGAAACCTCCCAATTCCCTTCCTCCATTCATGATCCCATACCTGTGGTGACATGGACTGGAATGTCCTCCTCCACCTCAGTCTTACATGGGGGATCGCCCATCATCCGCTCTTCTTCATCCTCCACTTTAATATCAGTCACATCTTCCCCCTGATTTGTCATCTGTAACAATTCAGGACAATACAGCAGACGGGTGGGAAATCTAACAGATCCACAGAAGAGACCCCCACCATCTATGACCCCCCTATGACTGCAGGACCCCTATATAGATGTGTATAGGGCTCAGCTCCATCTACCTGATGGTTCTCTGGGGGCTTCTCCTCTGGACAGTCCTGGGAATACAGAGGACGGGGACATCTCTCGGGGGGATTTCTTTCTATGAGTCCATCTGTAGGAAACACACAGGGACAGGAGAGATTATTACATGTGACGATGAGATGATGGGAGTAGTAGTCAGGTGACCCATGACAGCCTCCTCCTTACCCTGCTGATCGCCCCATAAATCCGTCTCCTCTTCTTCTTCATCTATAATCTCAACCTTAATATCCATCAGATTTTCATCCTAAAGAAGAGAAATGTAAAATGGTCTTTGGGTCAATCCCTTTCTGGTCAGATTCTGGGGAGACTTCAGCTCCATCTACCTGATGGTTCTCTGGGGGCTTCTCGTCTGGACAGTCCTGGGAATACAGAGGACGGGGACATCTCTCGGCGGGATTTCTCCTCCTGGATCCATCTGTGGAGACACAAGCACACACTGATTGAATACATGGCCTCCTGTAGATCTCTCTATGGATCAGACTCTTCTCTCAGCTCCTTCATTTCTAGGTTTAGTGATCGGGGTCTAAATAACAATGATCTGCTCCTCACCAACTTTCTGCCAAACCCCAAACTAATCCAGTCACTCCACATAGAAAAATCCACCACCGGGACCCTCACAGATCATGAGAACAGGGGTCCTGTGTTCTCACATGGATGGAGAGGTGGCTGTACATGTCTTCTGCTGCACTCACTGTCAGTAGAAATGCTGGAGATAGCTGGTTGAGGAAGGAGGACATGTGCTACATCCACTCCAAATGAGGACACAGGATCCTTGTTCTTATAGACCAGACATTAATCCCCTGTCCTGTGAAGAGCGGATAAGTGTTTATTAACGGAGAAGTCTTTCATGTAACTGTTGATTCTACATCTCCCGGCTTCTTACAGGAGAGGTCGGATTATTTATCACCACAGCAGACTGTGCTCCGCTGCTGATAACAGAGAGGAATAACCCTGTCTGGTCTGATGGCTGCCACCGCTATATCCAGGCCCTACTGCAGGAATATCCACGTTCCCATACACTCATTTAAAGAAAAAAATTAGCACATCCATATATATACACCCATGTATACAGCACGGCGCAGATTTTCCTGCAGGACCCTCTGTATAGAATAGTGTCATCTACTGTACCGGTCAATGGAGGCCAAGAGCACACTATATCTGTCAGGGGGATGGAGCCTATGGAGAAGTGTCATGTATATGGGAAATGTAGGCTCTAATGTGATGTGACCGTAGAAAAACATGTGGAGCTCCTACATTACATGTCATTACACGCGTGTACACACTGCACATGACCGGACTGAGGCTTTAACACGGCCTCTTCTCACCTCGTCTCCTCTTACCTGGTGATGTCAGAGGCCGGGGAGCCTCCATCATGGCCTCCTTGTACAGATCCTGGTGTCCTTCTATATACTCACACTCCTCCATGGAGAAATAGACTGCCACATCCTGACACCTTACAGGAACCTGACAACACAATGACACCATCATCACCCAGACCCCTCCAGTGCTGTTACTGGAGAATTTCCCAGCATTCCCAGCAGTGTCACCTCTCCAGTCAGCAGCTCCATCATCTTGTGGGTGAGCTCTAGGATCCTCTGCTCATGTATCAGGGGAGGCTCTGTGATGGGGTCCTGCTCCACCCTCCGGACTCATGGATGATGGGAGTCCCCCGATGTCTTCTTCACTATGGTGTAATCCTGTGGATGGAGAGAGACACTTAGGAAAGAAACTCCTTCCTGACTCCGGATCTACACTCAGAATCCCTCCCGGGATCATGGCCCCATCTCCAGTAATCTAGTCACTAGAAGCTGGAATATTATTACCCTCCAGACCTCCAGGCCCCTTCTGGACTCTTCTAGAGAATCCCCCATGACTCCTTCCTCTGGCAGAGAGCTCCATAGTCTCACTGCTCTTACAGTAAAGACTCCTCCTCTATGTTGGTGGAGAAACCTTCTTTCCTCTAGACGTAGTGGAGGCTCCTTGTTATAGTCCAGCATCATCTAGATGTCAGACTAGTGGTAGAAATCCTCCTCCAGGCCACACTCCGGCCATCTCCTCCTCTGCTTCCTCTCCTCCTGGTACAACGTGCCTACTTACCTTCTCATGGCTCCTACAACATGACTATTGGCCCCCATGATCCATCACTGACCATACTGGGGGCTGATCTTCAGGTTCTCCGTCACTTGGAAGGTCTGGGGGCCGTTCTCCAGGACCCCGGACTCTTCCTATCACTTCCTATGATGGATTCTCCTTCCCGATGTCTGACTTGTTACAGAATACAATACAGAGGAGAGAAATCTAGAGAAGTTTACCTCTCCGCTCAGCAGGGAGATGATCTCCAAGGTGAGGTCTAATATTCTTCTGCTGATCTCCTTCCTGTCCATCCTTGGTGGTCATTCAGGAGAAGAGGAGAGAACTGGAGGAGCTGGAGGCTTCTAGTACTGCAGGCGCCTTTATGAGGAGAGGCTGGAAATCCTCCAGGGACAAGAGCATTAGTGAGACCCAGAACCGCACTCACTGCTCCTGGAGAGACCCCGCTTCTCAGAGCCCCCAGCACCGGGGATAAAGGGGGATTCTGGAGAAATGGCTGATACCAGAGAGAAGAAGAGGCTCCAGACACCACAGCAGTGACTACCGACCAGGACCTGCTCTGTATCTGCTGCACTGCAAGAGCTGAAGGACCTGGGGTGATGTCACTGTCATGTGATCAGGAAGGGGTGGAGCTCAGTGGTGAAGAGAAGTGGTGATCAAGGACCTGTGATGATGTCACTGTCATGTGATCTGGAGCAGGGGCGGGGCTTGGCAGTGGAAAGATGTGGTAGGAAAGGACCTGTAATGATGTCACTGTCATGTGATCTGGAGCAGGGGCGGAGCTTGGCAGTGGAAAGATGTGGTAGGAAAGGACCTGTAATGATGTCACTGTCATGTGATCAGGAGGCGGCGGAGCTAAGCGGTGGAGAGACGTTGTGCACTTCCTGCTCTGCTTCTCAGAGCCTCCAGCACATCCGCCGCCATCTGTAACCAGACATCCCAACCTGTGAAAACTCATTTCAGGAAGCTTTTCTTTTTTTGTCTTTTTTTTTCTTTTCACGAACTTTTTATTACATTCATCAGCCCCCCAGTGCCTCTCCATTTTCGGGATATATTTTTTCACATGCGGGCGTCAGGGAGACTTGAGATCCCTGTGTAACTATTATATGATCTTATATAGAGATGAGCGAACTTCAAAAATTAGTTCGGCGTTCAGGTTGGGGTAATCGCCGCATCCCGTTATGGATTCCACTACCGTAGACTATCCCGGCATATGGAATCCATAAGCGGCGGCTTCCACGAACCCGAACTTTGGAAAAGCCGAAGGACCTGGGGTGACGTCACCGACATGTGATCAGTGTAGGGGGCGTGGCTCAGTACTGGATTGGATAAGAGGTCGCAGGCTACCACCTCTTATCTAATCCAGTACTGAGCCACGCCCCCTGCACTGATCACATGACGGTGACGTCACCCCAGGTCCTCCGTGTTGTCCAAGGTTCGGTTCATTGAAGCAGCCTCTTATGGATTCCAAATGCCATCATGATCCGTGGTAGCGGAATCCATAACGGGATGCTTGGATAACCCGAACCTGGACTTTGTAAGGCGAACTTTAAACAGAAGTTCTCTCAAATCTAATCCTGGGACAACAGCCAGCGAGGGCTGTATATATATATCCTCTGTATACGGGGCCGGTGTGAATGTATCCTGGGGCCACAGCCAGTGGGGGGCTGTATATATATCTCCTCTGTATACAGGGGCCGGTGTGAATGTATCCTGGGGGCCACAGTCAGCGAGAGCTGTATATATATATATATATCCTCTGTATACGGGGCCGGTGTGAATGTATCCTGGGGCCACAGTCAGCGAGGGCTGTGTATATATATATCCTCTGTATACAGGGGCCGGTGTGAATGTATCTTGGGGGCCACAGCCAGCGAGGTCTGTATATATATATTCTCTGTATACAGGGCCGGTGTGAATGTATCCTGGGGCCACAGCCAGTGAGGGCTGTATATATATATATATATATATATATATATCTTCTGTATACGGGGCCGGTGTGAATTTATCCTGGGGCCACAGCCAGCGAGGGTTATATATATATTTATCTTCTGTATACGGGGCCTGTGTGAATGTATCCTGGGGCCACAGCCAGTGAGGGCTGTATATATATATACTCTGTATACAGGGCCGGTGTGAATGTATCCTGGGGGCCACAGCCAGCGAGGGCTGTATATATATATATCCTCTCTATACGGGGCCAGTGTGAATATATCCTGGGGCCACAGCCAGCGAGGGCTGTATATATATATATATATATATATATATATATCCTCTGTGTACGGGGCCAGTGTGAATGTATCCTGGGGCCACAGCCAGTGAGGGCTGTATATATATATACTCTGTATACATTGCCGGTGTGAATGTATCCTGGGGGCCACAGCCAGAGAGGGCTGTATGTATATATATCCTCTGTATACGGGGCCGGTGTGAATGTATCCTGGGGCCACAGCCAGCGAGGGTTGTATATATATTTATCTTCTGTATACAGGGCCGGTGTGAATGTATCCTGGGGGCCACAGCCAGCGAGGGCTGTATATATATATATCCTCTCTATACGGGGCCAGTGTGAATATATCCTGGGGCCACAGCCAGCGAGGGCTGTATATATATATATATATCCTCTGTATACGGGGCCGGTGTGAATATATCCTGGGGCCACAGCCAGTGAGGTCTATATATATATATATCATCTGTATACGGGGCCGGTGTGAATGTATCCTGGGGCCACAACCAGCGAGGGCTGTATATATATATATATATATCCTCTCTATACGGGGCCAGTGTAAATATATCCTGGGGGCCACAGCCAGTGAGGGCTGTATATATATATCCTCTGTATACAGGGGCCAGTGTGAATATATCCTGGGGCCACAGCCAGCGAGAGTTTTATATGCGTTAATTTCTTAACGTTAATTTGTTTTCCCTTAGTCCTAACAGCAGCACAAGTGGGGGTTTATTCGCCCCAGTGAAACTGGTAGGACAGGCGGAATGTTTGATGCGGTTAAGTAATCAAACAGAATAATCAAGTAAATTAACTCCCGCATTACCTCTCTATAAGAGGTCAAACCCCTCATACACCAGTGTGTTATAACAAGAAAAAACTTAAGTAAAAACATAAGGGAGGGACACTTGTGTGCTGCTGTTAGGACTAAGGGAAAACAAATTAACGTTAAGAAATGAACGCTTCCCTTATTTCCTAATCAGCAGCACATGTGGGGACTTAGCAAGAAATTAGCCTAAAGGGTAGGGACTTCAATGCTGAATGGAATTCAAAACAGACTGCCCAAAGGCAGTGTCTTCTGAACCCCTGAGGTTGAGTCTATAATGACTCACAATGGTAGAATGGTAGAATCGGGGGGAGTGAGCAGTGACAAAGGCAGGATGAGGCCTATCTTGGGAAGCAAAAGATTCTCTGATGGCATCTCTGATCCATCTACTTAGAGTAGGCTTAGAGGCCTTCTTCCCCTTATTCCTGCCAAAGAACAGGATAAGGCCTCTTTCACACTAGCGTTGTGAGGATCCGGCGGGCACTTCTGTCGCCGTAAATGCCCGCCTGATCCGTCACAACGCAACACACCTGAAAGCCTTTGAAGACTGATCAGTCTTCAAAATGCTTTCAGTGTTTCCATGGCAGCCCGAACACTACTAAAGTGATCCATGCGACGTAGCGGCACTGTGACGTCATTGTGGAGCGCCTCAGGAGCCGCACGGGCGGTAAGTAGCTTCTCCACTGCTCCCCACTACTTTTCCATGGCAGCCGGGACTTTAGTAGCGTCCTGTCTGCCATTGTTACCATTCAGAAAGCTAAACGTCGGATCCAGCGATGCAACGAAATGACGTTTAGCTTAAAGTCGGATCTGGATTAATGCTTTTCAATGAGCATTAATTCCGGATCCGTCCTTACGGCATGCCTTCAGTTTTTTTGGCCGGAGGAAACTCAGGCTGAGGATTTTTCAACGGCAAAATACTAAACTGAAGACATCCTGATGCATCCTGAACGGATTTCTTTCCATTCACAATGCATTGGGATAATCCTGATCAGTATCTTTCCGTCTTAGAGCCCCGAGGACGGAACTCTAGGACGGAAAGGAACAGCGCAAGTGTGTAAGAGGCCGAAGAAGATTTTCTGACCTTCTGAACTCCCGGGATCTCTCAATGTAGATTCTCAAACATCTGGGCACATCCAGAAGTCCACCTCTTCCAAGGGTTCAAAGGGAGGACCACTCAACCCTTTAAGCACCACTGAGAGATCCCATTGCGGTATAGGTCTTAAAATGCTAGGCTAACTTCATTGGTGAATCTAATGATTGGCTTATTGTTTTATGCTGGTGCCTACTGCACTTTTGTAATTGTCTCTAATTTTGACCTCATTATGGTAATTACTTATTTACTCTGTAATACCTTTTATTGTATTTGTAACCTCTTACCCTTAATTCCAAAAAAAAACTGTTGTTAAAAAAAAAAAATGCTAGGCTTAAGACGTACGGCTTCTTTAAGAAACCTCTTAATCAGGGGGTCTTGATGTAAAGATCTGCCAAAGGCAGCGGACAGAGCTGAGATCTGTACCTTGAGTGTAGAAGGGCTAAGGTCCTTATCTAGCCCATCCTGCATGAACTGGAGAATAGCTGATACTGGAGGATCTTGAGATGACAGGGAGCACTTTGTCTCTAGCCCTCTGGGAGTTCGATCCCATAGACTCAGAACATCCGCTTGAAGATGGCGAATATGCCACAAGGGCCAAGGAACCGCATCCACGGCTGCTGACATTAGGCCTAACATCCTCATCAATACTCTGATAGTTACCTGGCGGGGAACCATGAGTTGATCTGCAGTCTTGGAAATGCGAGCGTCATGTTGGCAGAATCTATTATGAACCCTAGAAACCTCCTGGTAGTAGAGGGAGAAATCTCTGACTTCTGCCAATTGATAATCCAGCCCAAACGCTGGAGGAAGGACTGAGCCTGCAGAAGATGAAGAGTCTCTACCGAGTGGGCTTTGAGGAGCCTATCATCCAGACGTGGAATGATCTCCAGGCCTCTCAATCTGAGGGGAGCTACTACAGCTATTACCACTTTGATAAAGATGTAGGGCGCGGTTGTGATGCCAAAAGGAAGAGCGGCAAGCTGAAAATGTTTCACCGTCCCCCTGAGACTCACTGCCACTTGTAGATACTTCCTGTGGGCCTGGCACACAGGGATGTGAAGATAGGATCCTTTAGATCCAGTCTAACCATCAGGTCCCCTGGGCTCAGGATGCCGATTACCGATTTGATGGTTTCCATAAATCGGTTGAGATAGCCGAGATCTATGATCATGTGCCAACCGTCTGTGGCTTTGGGAACAAGAAAAACTGGCAAATAAATGCCGGATCCAATGTCTTCTGGAGGAACCTCCTCCAAGGCCCCTTTCCGCCTGTATTCCAGTATAAACTCTATCATGTACCCTGTCCTTATTATATTCGGGACCCAGGGATCTGGAACAAACTCTGTACTTAGGTACTTAGAAAAAAGGTAAGAGGAGTTAAATTTATGACTGGATCTGGCGGAGGGGGAGGGCCGTCACTGGTCAGACTTATTGTTTTTGTACCCACAGGAAAGATACGATCCTCTCTTCTGGGACCCACAGCCTCACTGAGGCCTGGATTGGCCCTAAAAGGATCTGGACCCTCTACCCTGCCTACCCCTACCCCTAGGGGTTTGAGGGAGGCATTTAACTTTCTTATCGGCAAGACCCTCCATGATATGGTCCAATTCGGCCAAAGAGCCTACCTTTAACTGTTGTGGGCCGGAGTCACACAGAAAATCCACAGCAAGTAGAATGGACTTAAACTGTGCCAGGAAGTCATCACGGGATATGCCAGAGTTGATATCCGACTGCACCTGCCAGAGGCGTTTATGAAGAAAGACGGCTACCTCCGTAGAGGATATAGCCACAGAGGCTGAAGCAGCAGCGGTGGAGTAAGATATTCTCAAGGTGCAATCCACCCGCCTGTCCATCGGGTCCTGTAAGTTGGAGCCGTCCTCAGCCGGAATAAGGGTCCTCTTGGACAATTTTGAAATTGCCAAATCAACTTGGGCACAGTGCCCCACTGGTCCAATTGAGATATCACAATCGGGAACATGGACTTGTAGCGCTTTGAGATGACCTGTGCTTTCTCAGGATGCTTCAATTCTAGTTTCATTGATTGAGACAGAGTCTCTTCTACTTTGAAGGCCCTTGGCCCCCTAGAGGTGGACTCTGAAGCTTCCTCGGGATCAACATCCTGGTCCCCCGACCGGATGGATCTAAGTAATCTCTTCATTGGTTACTGTCACTGGGAATTGAGGCTCTCTTACAACACCATCCGATCCTACCTAGTCGGAGTTCAACATTTTACCGCCATAAGTCGTCCTGACCGGGGGTCCCTATTTTCTGTTCATGTTATAAAAGCTGCCTTGAGGAGTCTAGCTACATGTAGTTTGGAAGGTCAGCCACGTAGAGAGGGTATCACTGGTAAAGTCTTTCGGGACTTGTCTGACATGTTGGATAGAGCCCCTTTTGGGGTAGTCCCCAGTTTAGTACTGAAAGCTGCCATCTACTTGGTATTCTACGGGTTCATGAGGCCGTGTGAGTTTATGTGCACTTCCGCCAACAGAAGGTTTGTCAGCCTCAACCAATTGAACTGGAGCACTGACTGTTACGTGCTGTCGTTACCGATTAACAAGACATCTCAGGTCCCCCTACTCAGGTCATTTTGTTTCCAACGTCCCATTCATGGTGCCCGTTTCAGGTCCTTCGGCAGTTAATGACAGCCTTAGCAGACCGCGGCCCTGAGGGTCCTTTATTGCCGTTTCCCAAGGCACCACTCGCCACCTCTCAGTTTGTATCTCATGTCCATATACTAGTGTCTAATTTAGGGTTGAACCCGGCAACCGTATCGGGGCACTCTTTCAGGATAGGTGCAGCATCCGCTGCCTCCAGGAACAGGGTGCCGGCTCATATTATCCGCAAATTAGGTTATTGGCGCTCCTCATGTATTAATAGGTATATTTCTCAGCCAAATCGGGAATGTTGCTTGCATTTCAGAAGTTGGTCATGTAATGATTGATCGTAATAAAGCATTTGCTGATCTTGAGTTGTGGTGTTTTGCCCTCTTTTAGGCGTCCCTCCTAGAGTTGTTTGGGGTATCGAAATTTCGATACCCAATCGATACTTTTCTCTGGTAATGCGCTCGATACTAGGATTAGTATTTTATCGATACTGGGCTGCGCTACTGCACAGCCAAGTATCAGAGAACGTGGCTGCGCTGCTCTCAGCGCGGCCATGTTCTCCTTGGCAGCACGGGGAGAAGGAGACAGTCTCTCCCTCCCCCTGTGCTGCTTCCACCAATAGAGCGAGAGGGGCGGAGGAGGCGGGGTCACTGGCCACCAATGAGGAGTAACGTTTACTATACAAATGCAGGCAGAAGAAACTCATTTCCGGCACCTGCCTGTAACCAGGCGCTGCAATCCGCGGCAATTAACCCCTCAGGTGCGGCACCTGAGGGGTTAACTGCCGCTGATCGCAGCGCCCGGCCACAGGCAGGTGTCGGCAATGAGTTTCTTCTGCCTGCATTTGTATAGTAAACGTCACTCCTCATTGGTGGCCGGTGCGCCACCCCCCTTCCAAATATTAAAGACATTGGCCAGTGTGCCCCACCATCCCCCATTCCTCCCTCCCCCCAGTATTAAAAGCATTGGTGGCAGTGGCCACAGGGTCCCCTCACCTCCTCCTCATTGGTGGCAGTGGCAGTTGTGATCGTAGCCCCAGCAGTATAATGCTGGGGCTCCAATTGGTTACCATGGCAACCAGGACGCTACTGAAGTCCTGGCTGCCATGGTCAGCTCCCTGCTGCTGTGTGCACAGGGCACAGGGCAGCAGGGAGAGGGTGAGATCCTATTCACCCTAATAGATCTCTATTAGGGTGAATAGGATGAAAAGATCCCAGGTTCTAGCCCCTAAGGGGGAAATAGTTAATAAATAAACTGTAAAAAAAAAGTTAAAAAAGTACACCAAAATATTAAGTATAAATCACCCCCTTTCCCAATTTTACATATAAAATATATAAACAATAAATAAAATATTACATATCGCTACGTCTCAAGTCCAAACTATTGACTTCCGGTTCCGGCGCCGGCATGAGAGGGAGCGTGCATTGGAAGCTCCGCACCCCACGGCACCCAAATCTGCATTTCCCCCAGACTACGAGCCGACTTTTGCTCAATAACACACCGGAGGATTGACTGGCACCAGTCCCATGGTCTATGGACCGTTTTGTGGTGGTTATGGGGAACAAATCAAAGAAAACTCCGGCTAAGCCTGGGAAGGCGCCAACTGAATCTATCATGGCGGATCAGCCAGAGGATGACTCCGATCTCAGAGAGGAAATCGAGCACACAGCTCCTATTCCGGAACATCCTACTGAAAGCCAGGCGGGCATTGATTATAAGCACCTGGCCATGGAGGTGGCGACCCGAATCTTACCGGATCTCCAGGAGGCCCTCTCATCGACTGTGTCGCACCACTACGCATCCCTGCAGGTGGGAGTATCACAGCATGCCACGCGCCTGGAGGAGCTAGAGACCAGAGTCGTCAAGATGGAGGCAGACAGCGACCAGCTACATGCCCGGCTTAAGGAGGCCTTAACAGACAACGCAAAACTCTGGGATAAAGTTGACGACCTAGAGAACAGGTCCCGACATAGTAACCTCTGCATCGTAGGTCTCCCGGAAACCATTTTAGCCAGAGACCTGCTCACCATCTGCGAGTAGGAGATTCCGGAGGCTCTGGGCCTTAATTATCTTTGCACAGTTGAGAGGGCTCACAGGGTGGGCCCGCCTAAAATATCTGCAAGCACCCACGGTCAGTCACCCAACTCACCCAACGCCAATAAACCTCGGCAGGTGATCGTTAAATACCTTAATTATGCTGAAAAGGCGGCTCTCCTGAAAGCGTACAAGCAAGGGAATAAAGAAGTGAAGGTGAGAGGCCACCGTGTACTGATCTTTGGAGACTATTCCGCCGAAGTCACGAGACGCAGAAGGACCTTTGCGCCCATATGTTCATACCTATTTAAGGAACAGATCCGCTTTTCCCTGTTGTATCCAGCAACCTTGAGGATCTTGTTCCCAAATGGAGAAACAGGAACTTTTACAGACCCGGAGGAGGCTGACAAGGCACTGAGAAGCAACCATATTCGTCTCAAGTCACTCCCGGCCCTGACTTTCCCAGACGAGGACCGTTCAACGGCTGGCGGGAAAAGAGGATCCGCGACAGGAGGCAGGAGCTCCCCGCCGGCTAAGCAGCTGAGGCCACCGCCAGAGACGTCCACCGACATTGGCTGAGAGACTGAGACATTAATCTTATGTCCGATAAGTATTGATGTAGTACCTGACTTATATCGGTTCCTTAACTATCACAAGTTAACCCAGCCGGTTGCTGGAGTTATGAGGTCGGGAGACGAGACCCCTTAAGGTGTCATGATACCCTCCTCCATGTTTATTGTTTATTGTTCTATTGAGGTTATGCTGTTCAATGCTTAACACTTTTACCACTATTAATGTCAAGGTTGTATGGAGGGAGACGTTTTAATGTATGATGCTTCTCCCTGATTCTGATATAAACTTAATCGACCGTTTAAGCCTTCCTCATAAGATTTAGCAGAGGAAAATTAGGAGTGATAATATGCTATGGTTTGTCAGGGTGTCCGGGGGGGGCGGGGGGGGGGGGGGGAGGAAGGAAGGGGTTAAGGATATCGTGGGTTCCTATCTGCCGGAAAAAAGGGGAGTCCCAAGAGTAGGACAGAGGAATGTTAGCTGGAACCTTCTGTATGTGAAAGGCTCAATTTTTCTTGTTTTACTTCACTTCGGGTTAATGTTACAGGTTGGGGACAAGGGGGGTGGGGTACTCATTCTCTCATTACAGCAACCCGCTTTCTCAGATCTTGTTCGCAAGTTGCCCAATGGATAAGCCCTTAAAGATAGTGACATGGAACGTCAAAGGACTTAGATCCCTTGGCAAATGGAGAATGGTATTGAGACATCTTAAAAGACTAGGAACGGCTCTTTTGCAAGAGACACACTTGACCACCTTAGATATCCACAGAATGCTAGGTCAGTGGGTAGGAGAAGTCTACGGTTCTGGAGCTGATGGAAAGAAAGCGGGAGTAATCACGCTGTTGAGGAAAGAGCTACCGTACAAAGTTATTGATCATGTACCTGACTCCTGCGGAAGGATCTCACACTTGGTGCTGACATCCACGGGGGGTGACGTTAGTTTATACAATGTCTATGGCCCTTTTTTTCATACTCTGGGGAGCCTAATAGCCAAAGACGCCGCGGCCACTAAAATTGTGGCAGGAGATATGAACGCAGTGGTTTCTGTAGAGGAGGATCGGAAGAGGCTCCAGGGAATATTTGGGAACAAGGGTGACCAGGATAAGAGGCTTACACAACTGATGGAGGACACGGGCTTAATAGACACGTGGCAGTTACATCATCCCGAGGGTAGGGAGTTCACCCATTTTTCCCATACACATCAATAATGGTCAAGAATCGACTATATCTTAGTTAATAATAGTGGAATAGGCCGCTTCTCCAACCCGAAAATTGAAGAGATGATCATCTCTGACCATTCGCCTGTCTCGGTGCTGTTCAGAGATGATATCCCAAGAGGGTCAGATTTTATATGGCGCTTCCCATCCAACCTAATTAATGATAAAGAGTTTAGAGACCTACTTAGGGGTTGGTGGTTGGAATATAAACAGGATAATGCGGCCACTGACAGCATTCAGCTGTTCTGGAGTGCAGGAAAAGCGGTGCTTAGGGGCAGAATAATGGCTTATGTTTTACTAAAAAATGACAATTAGGCAGAAACTACACTATTTTAGTGATGTTCTGAAAAGGGCATACACGTCTTTCCGAAACACCCCAGCCCCCAATCTAAAAGAGGACTGGCTGCAGAACAAAGGGAATATGAGACCTGGCTGCAGAACTGGGATGCTTGGACGCAGTCTCGGTGGGAGTCGCACCTGTACAGGCATGGGAACAAAGCAGGTGAACTGCTGGCCAACCTAGCTAGAGGTAGATTCCAGACAACCAACATCCTATCGCTTAAAGATACCCAGGGATGCTTGACTACACATCCAAAGGCCATAAATGACATCTTGAGAAAATATTATGCTGACCTCTATGGTGTTCAACCCCGTGACTGAGCAGGTGGGACCCAATGGCTAGATGAAGTTTCTATGCCCGCACTAACCACGGAAGAAAGGGACGTTCTAAACTCTCCTATTACAGAGGAGGAAGTGCACCACTGCATCAAACAGCTGAAGTTAGGTAAGGCACCAGGGCCCGATGGCTTTAGTGGAGAATATTATCGAATACTAGAACAAGACATAGCACCGACCCTGACTAACTTATATTCAGCATACATGCAAGGGATGCCCATACTGGAACAGACCAACTTAGCATATATTAAAGTTTTGCCCAAAGCTGGCAGGGATCCCACAAATGCAGCTTCATATCGCCCGATATCATTGATCAATGTAGATCTCAAAATCATTTCCAAAATCTTGGCTGACAGACTAGCACATGTTCTGCCTCGGTTGATAGCTCCTGCACAGGTGGGGTTTGTGCAAGGTAGTGCAGCAGTCACAAATATAAGGAAGGTGCTAACGGTGCTTGATGAGATCAAGGCGCATCCCCTTGCCCATCCTTCCCCAGCAATAGTTACTATAGATGCTGAGAAAGCATTTGATAATGTACACTGGGGATGGATGGGACAGGTGTTAGATAGGATGGGGTTTGAAGGCCCTTTCAGGAACTATATTGACTCAATTTACACCAATCCTCATGCCAAGGTCTATACGCCGGGCTTCTTGTCTAGTCCCATACATATGAAGAAAGAAACCCGTCAAGGTTGCCCCTTGTCTCCACTTTTATTTAATGTCGCACTGGAACCATTGTCACGGAGATTGGGGACTGACAGTGCTATTGAAGGCATTAAAGTGGGAGGTACCCGAGTCAAACACGCTCTTTTTGCTGACGATTTGCTGGTGTTCCTAGAAAATCCTCACAGAGACATAACACATCTATTTAACCTCTGGACCAAATTTGGATCGGTGTCGGGATTCAGGGTAAACGCCAGCAAATCAGAGATCTTGTTCTTAGGCAACAAGGGTACACAATCTTCACGTGCTCCATTACCAATGTCCCTCCATACATCGATAAAGTATTTGGGGATACATATTGGACGAACGCCAGAGACCATATACAACTTAAACTATCCGCCGCTATTTAAAAGAATCTTAGGAGACATCAAAAGGTGGATGAAATACCCACTATCCCTTGGGGGTAGGGCCCAATTATTAAAAATGATGTGTTTCTCTAAACTATTGTACCCCATGCAAACTATACCTCTTCTCCTTAAACATACTGACATAACCCAGATGAAGACGGCGTTTAGGACATTTCTGTGGGCCGAAAACGAGCCAGAATATCTCTGGAAAATTACAATTACCCAAAAACTTGGGAGGAATGAATATTCCAGACCTTAAGGCGTACAATCTGGCTAGTCTTATGCGACACAGCCTTGACTGGATACACCAAAGCCAATTCTACTCTAATACTAACCTAGAGGCACATTTGGTATCCCCTTGGCGACTAACGGCGCAATTGCACACCAAATTTGGTAACCTACCACCCGTGGCGAAGCATAGCTTAGTGATTAGGGACACGATAGCATCCTGGAAGGCGACACGTAAACTATTTGGATTACCATACATGCTGTCAAAGTATATGACCATTTGGGGACATCCCGAATTCCCAGCAGGTGTGGAAGCCGGTCACTTCTGCCATTGGCGAACTAAAGGTATAAGAGGGATACGGGACTTATGGCTAACGCAGGAGAATAGATACTATTCGTTTAAGGAACTGAAAGAAAAATATCACTTAAGTAACCCCCAACATGTGTTCACCTTCTTACAGGTTAGAGGCTTTCTGAAAAATAGGATGATCGATCTTACTAGAGAATTTCCCACAAATGATTTCGACACATTAGTCGGTCAAGGACGGTCGAAAAAATCCCTTGATGTCCCCTCGTCACAGTCCTGGGAATAAATAGATGATGGGAGTGATCTCTGTACTGACCCCTGATATATTTATACATAGATATGATATCTCCCCTCAGTCGTCTTTTTCTAAAGTGAATAACCTTAATTTTGATAATCTTTCAGGGTACTGTAGTTGCCCCATTCCAGGTGGCATTTATCAAGTAGAGGAAGTTATTTAAATTCCTCCGGTGCTTCAAATTATTTGCTCTCTACGCTTCCAACCTATGATTACAGTGATACAACTTTATTTTGTTTTATGGGATTTGTTTTTCCGACATTCCCGATCAGATAAAACCGACCTGTTCTCTTCATTCTCCGGGTCAGTACGATTACAGTGATACCACATTTATATAGTTTTATGGGTTTTGTTTTTACAGCGTTCCTATAAGATAAAACTGACCTGTTCTCTTCATTCTCCGGGTCAGTACGATTACAGTGATACCACATTTATATAGTTTTATGGGTTTGTTTTTATAGCGTTCCCTATGAGATAAAACTGACCTGTTCTCTTTATTCTGGGCGTGACAGTAGTGGTTGGTCGGTCGGCACTCTCCCCGCCATGACTCTCCCTGCCTTCATTGGAATGAGGCTTGCGCCAGCTAACTGGTTCTAGGTTTCATCTGATTGGTCCAAGGTGAACAGCGGACACATGTACATCACTATTACATTCAGAACACTTGACTGGAACCTTACAGTCTCTGGCGAAGTGCTCAGTGGATGCACAGCAATTGAAGCAGATATTATGACTCAAGAAAGCTTAGACCTGGTAGCTGCGGGTCTCCCTTGATGATTTCAAACTCAAGAAGAAGGTTGCTTAATTCCTGGAACCCTCGGCGGTCTCTATTGGATAATTCAGGAAAGTCGTATAGTCGTTTAAATAAGGCGTGTTCAACTACTTCGGAGCTGCCGTATGTCTGCTCTAATCTTTCCCATGCGAGACGAAGGCCTTTGACTGGTTTGTAGACATGAATGGTTTTGGGTCTCTTAACACTTACCATCACCACCTCCTCAGGCAGAGAGCTACATAGTCTCACTGCTCTTACCATAAAGAATCCATAGTCTCACTGCTCTTACCATAAAGAGTCCATAGTCTCACTGCTCTTACAGTAAAGAGTCCATAGTCTCACTGCTCTTACAGTAAAGAGTCCATAGTCTCACTGCTCTTACAGTATAGAGTCCATAGTCTCACTTCTCTTACAGTAAAGAGTCCATAGTCTCACTGTTCTTACAGTAAAGAGTCCACAGTCTCACTGCTCTTACAGTAAAGAGCCCATAGTCTCACTGCTCTTACCGTAAAGAGTCCATAGTCTCACTGCTCTTACAGTAAAGAGTCCATAGTCTCACTGCTCTTACAGTAAAGAGTCCATAGTCTCACTGCTCTTACTGTAAAGAGTCCTTAGTCTCACTGCTCTTACAGTAAAGAGTCCATAGTCTCACTGCTCTTACAGTAAAGAGTCCATAGTCTCACTGCTCTTACAGTAAAGAGTCCATAGTCTCACTGCTCTTACAGTATAGAGTCCATAGTCTCACTGCTCTTACAGTATAGAGTTCCATAGTCTCACTGCTCTTACCGTAAAGAGTCCATAGTCTCACTGCTCTTGCAGTAAAGAATCCTATTCTATGTTTGTGTACAAACCTTCTTTCCTCCAGACGCAGAGGATGTCCCTCGTCACAGTCCTGGGAATAAATAGATGATGGGAGTGATCTCTGTACTGACCCCTGATATATTTATACATAGATATGAGATCTCCCTCAGTCGTCTTTTTCTAAAGTGAATAACCTTAATTTTGATAATCTTTCAGGGTACTGTAGTTGCCCCATTCCAGGTGGCATTTATCAAGTAGAGGAAGTTATTTAAATTCCTCCGGTGCTTCAAATTATTTGCTCTCTACGCTTCCAACCTATGATTACAGTGATACAACTTTATTTTGTTTTATGGGATTTGTTTTTCCGACATTCCCGATCAGATAAAACCGACCTGTTCTCTTCATTCTCCGGGTCAGTACGATTACAGTGATACCACATTTATATAGTTTTATGGGTTTTGTTTTTACAGCGTTCCTATAAGATAAAACTGACCTGTTCTCTTCATTCTCCGGGTCAGTACGATTACAGTGATACCACATTTATATAGTTTTATGGGTTTGTTTTTATAGCGTTCCCTATGAGATAAAACTGACCTGTTCTCTTTATTCTCCGGGTCAGTACGATTACAGTGATTCCACATT
This sequence comes from Bufotes viridis, assembly GCA_033119425.1. Taxonomy (NCBI): domain Eukaryota; kingdom Metazoa; phylum Chordata; class Amphibia; order Anura; family Bufonidae; genus Bufotes; species Bufotes viridis. The sequence goes on from CM065592.1 coordinate 6,795,946, forward strand.
TATATAGTTTTATGGGTTTTGTTTTTACAGCGTTCCCTATGAGATAAAACTGACCTGTTCTCTTCATTCTCCGGTCAGTACGATTACAGAGATACCAGATTTATATAGTCTTATGGGTTTTGTTTTTCCAACGTTCCCAATCAGATAAAACTGACCTGTTCTCTTTATTCTCCGGGTCAGTACGATTACAGTGATTCCACATTTATATAGTTTTATGGGTTTTGTTTTACAGCGTTCCCTATGAGATAAAACTGACCTGTTCCCTTCATTCCCGGGTCAGTACGATTGCAGTGATACCACATTTATATAGTTCTATGGGTTTTGTTTTTACAGCATTCCCTATGAGATAAAACTGACCTGTTCTCTTCATTCTCCGGGTCAGTACGATTACAGTGATACCACATTCATATAGTTTTATGGGTTCTGTTTTTACATCGTTCCCTATGAGATAAAACTGACCTGTTCTCTTCATTCTCCGGGTCAGTACGATTACAGAGATACCACATTTATATAGTTTTATGGATTTTGTTTTACAGCGTTCCCTATGAGATAAAACTGACCTGTTCTCTTCATTCTCCGGGTCAGTACGATTACAGTGATACCACATTCATATAGTTTTATGGGTTCTGTTTTTACATCGTTCCTCTATGAGATAAAACTGACCTGTTCTCTTCATTCTCCGGGTCAGTACGATTACAGAGATACCACATTTATATAGTTTTATGGATTTTGTTTTTACAGCGTTCCCTATGAGATAAAACTGACCTGTTCTCTTCATTCTCCGGGTCAGTACGATTACAGTGATACCACATTTATATAGTTTTATGGGTTTTGTTTTTACAGCGTTCCCTATGAGATAAAACTGACCTGTTCCCCTCATTCTCTGGGTCAGTACGATTACAGTGATACCACATTTATATAGTTTTTCTTGTGTTTTAATAAAGAAGAAGAAAAAAATAAAAACTTTGAAAATATTTTTTTTCTTTTTATTGCCATATTCTGACCCGTATAACATTTTTATATTTATATCAATGGAGCTGTGTGAGGACTGATCTGTAAACATTTTGGGGTGTATAGGTCTTTTTGATCACTTTTTATTCATTTTTTAGGGGGAGGTCTAATGATAACAAATCACAGAAAAAAACTATATATAAACCATCCCGCACGATATGGTATTAAATGTGCGGATGTATATGGCTGCATTTACAAAATAACAGAAAATAATGCACTATAAAATTAGATGCAAGCATAACATATGGACTAAGCCCTCACTCTTAATAAAAACTGAGACACTTGGTCAATACATTTTGATCAAAATACATCTAAGCCCACCTACCGGCGACAAGGTGGTCTCAGTTCAGGCGGGTTCCTATGCTAACCTATTTGTGCTGTGGCGCATTTTTCAGGAGCACAGATCAAAATGTATTGACCAAGTGTCTCAGTTTTTATCAAGAGTGAGGGCTTAGTCCATATGTTATGCTTGCATCTATTATTATAGTGCATTATTTTCTGTGATTTTGTAAATGTAGCCATATACATCCGCACATTTAATACCATATCGTGCAGGATGGTTTATATATAGTTTTTTCTGTGATTTGTTTGATTTGTCTTGAAGGAGTGGCACCTTCATGTGTGAATACGCTCCTACACTGGGAGTGATATTCAGGTGCACTTTTGCCCCACCTATCTAATAGGTGACCTTGATTAAGGTGGTACATATAGGTGTGTGTGTCTCTCCTCCCACCGGTTGCTGATGCACATGGAGGTTACAAAGGGCAGCACACCATATGTGCGGGGACTGTGCTCCTGAAAAATGCGCCACGTCATGAATATTTTAGCATAGGAACCCGCCTGAACTGAGACCACCTTGTCGCCGGTAGGTGGGCTTAGATGTATTTTGAGAATGTATTGACCAAGTGTCTCAGTTTTAATCAAGAGTGAGGGCCTAGTCCATATGTTATGCTTGTATCTAATTTTATAGTGCATTATTTTCTGTTATTTTGGAATTCTAATGATGAAAAATGGTGAATTGGCCATTTTGAATTTGATCGCCAGATACAGATGATGTGACTGTTGCTATTGAGGGCACTATGTGGATATCTGCCATGCGGTAATTTTTCTCCACAGTTAAGGTAAATATTGAATTGGACTCTGTCCAATTGCAAAATTTAAAAAATGAAAATAAAAATCTGAAAATTATCACTGGCAGTGATCCACTTCCTCCTCAATGGACATTTCCCATCCCCAACAGAAACACCTCCTCCCTCCTCCCTCCTTTAATATGTGTAAACTGAAGTGGCTGTCTTACCCTGGGTTCAGACCTGAGCGTTCTAAAAACGCGCGTTTTTGTTAAGCGTATTTCAGCGCGTTTTTGCAAATCTAACGCGCGTTCTTGTGATTGACTACTGTGGTGTCAATCACAAACGCGCGACAAACGCCCCAAAAAAGCTCAAGTACTTGTTTATGCTGCAGGCTTTACAGCGTGCTCAAACGCTGCTAAACGCTCAAGTGAGAACCAGGGCCATAGGAAAGCATGGTATAGCATAGTCATTGGTGGTCCAGTGTTATTATGGTGTACCATAGACATTGGTGGTCCAGTGTTATTATGGTGTACCATAGATGGGTCCAGAGGTGAATATGGTCATAGCATATTAGCAGTTGCACTGGTCCAGTGTCTATTCATGGATATAGCATAATCATTGGTGGTCCACTATGATGGTGCATCATAGTCATTGGTGGTCCAGTGTAATCATGGTGTACTATAGCTGCATTGGTGGTCCAGTGTTATTATGTGTACCATAGTCATTGGTGGTCCACTGTTATGATGGTGTATCATAGTCATTGTTAGTCCATGTGTGTCATTCATGGTGTTACCATGAGTCATTGGTGGTATCATTGTTATCATGCTATAGCTACTATAGTCATTGGTGGTCCAGTGTTATTATGGTGTACCATAGTCATTGGTGGTCCAGTGTTATTATGGTATATCATAGTCATTGGTGGTCCAGTGTTATTATAGTGTACCATAGTCATTGGTGGTCCAGTGTTATTATGGTGTACCATAGTCATTGGTGGTCCAGTGTTATTATGGTGTACCATAGTCATTGGTGGTCCAGTGTTATTATGGTGTACTATAGTCATTGGTGGTCCAGTGTTATTATGGTGTACCATAGTCATTGGTGGTCCACTGTTATGATGGTGTATCATAGTCATTGGTGGTCCAGTGTTATTATGGTGTACCATAGTCATTGGTGATCCAGTGTTATTATGGTGTACTATAGTCATTGTTGGTCCAGTGTTATTATAGTGTACCATAGTCATTGGTGGTCCAGTGTTATTAAGGTATAGCACAGTCATTGGTGGTCCACTGTTATGATGGTGTATCATAGTCATTGGTGGTCCAGTGTTATGATGGTATAGCATAGTCATTGGTGGTCCAGTGTTATTATGGTGTACCATAGACATTGGTGGTCCAGTGTTATTATGGTGTACCATAGACATTGTGTGGTCCAGTGTTATTATGGTATAGCATATTAATTGGTGGTCCAGTGTTATTATGGTATAGCATAATCATTGGTGGTCCAGTGTTATTATGGTGTACTATAGTCATTGGTGGTCCAGTGTTATTATGGTGTACCATAGTCATTGGTGGTCCAGTGTTATTATGGTGTACCATAGTCATTGGTGGTCCAGTGTTATTATGGTGTACCATAGTCATTGGTGGTCTATTGTTATTATGCTATAGCATATTAATTGGTGGTCCAGTGTTATTATGGTGTACCATAGTCATTGGTGGTCCAGTGTTATTATGGTATAGCATATTAATTGGTGGTCCAATGTTATTAAGTTGTACCAACTTCACCTATTCCCTTCTCTGGCCACTTCTGGAAGTGTTTGTTTACTAGAGGTTGCATGAAATTCTGTGTGTTTCCAAATCGCTATTCTTTTAGATATTATAAATGGGAGATTATATAGCCTTCTGACCGCGTTTCATGCAGCTCTTGTGTCTCGCAGCAATACACTGTGATTTATTGGGCCAGGTAAGACTGTGTATTTAGTATGTAGGATAGCATTTAAACTCCAGGGTCTAGCCATTTCTTCTTCAATGCATAGTACTGAGTAGTGTGAGGATTTATTTACCCAGTTCAGACCATGTCTCATTAAACTTGCCAGGTTAGAGTTTCTGATATCAGGAAGCCCTATGCCACCTCTGCTTCTGAGTACTTTTTTAAATAATGGGGGATAATTTTGTGTATATAGGGATTCTGGAGTCTTTCCTATTCGAATTCCCAAGTACTTGATACATTGGGTCGGTATGGTGTCCGGTAAGTCATGTAATTTTCTTTTACGAATGGATTGAGATGTCGACAGGTCTAGTAATTCGCATTTGGTCATGTTTACTTTGAAACCTGACATTGAGCCAAACTGAGAGAAAAGTTGGAATAAACGTGGGAGGTCCCTATGTGGATGCGCTAGAAACAATAACAGATCATCAGCAAATAAAGCGTGTTTGAGCACATGTTTGCCGATGGCAATACCTTTGATATGTTTACATAGGGTTATTGCTTTAGAAAGTGGCTCCAGGGCTAGGTTAAATAATAATGGTGAAAGAGGGCACCCCTGTCTAGTGCCTTTTTGTAAACTAAAGCCTGTGACAGGTGACCTGGAGTGGAGATCCTAGCTAAGGGGGAACCATAGAGAGATGTGATATATGTTTTAAATTGGCCCATGATGTCTAATACCTTGGTCATCCATCCCTAGCTCACACTATCAAACATTTTTTCTGCATTTATGGCAAGGAGAGCTGGAGATGGGTGGAGGAGGGGACGCAGCTTGATCTTGTCAAGAACAGCCAATACCTTGCCTATATTATAAACAGCTGCTCTACCTTGTATAAAGCCAACCTGGTGAGGTGTTATAAGTTTAGGTAAGAAAGCTGATAATCTATCTGCTAATATTTCTGAGAGGTATTTAATATCATTGTCTATGAGGCAGATCGGGCGGTAAGATGATGCTAAAGTGCGGTCTTTGCCTGGTTTTGGGAGTACTTTGATATTTGCTGTGTTCATGTCTGGTGGTATTGGTTGACCCTGTAGTATTTGGTTGTATAAAGATGTAAGGACTGGTGAGATTTTTGAGGCTAACATTTAATAGAACTCATTTGTATAGCCATCTGGTCCGGGAGCTTTTCCATTTCCAGATTGGCGGATTACCCTCTGTACTTCTTCCTCAGTGATGGGTTCATTCAGAAATGTCAGATCTTCGGGTGAAACTCGGGGCATTGAGAGACTTTCTAGCCATGATTTCCCGCTCTAAAACCCTCTCTCAGTATTGTATAAAGGTTTTTATAATAACCTCTATTATCTCAATTATCTCTTTCGGTTGATGGCAGAGTATACCTTATGTGTTTTTTAATGAAGAGATTAATGAAGGGGATTTCATCCCCTTTGCTAAAGATGCCAAGAGTTTACACGATTTGTTCCCGAATCTGAATAGGCGAGCTTCCGTCCATGTCCCATCTAATTCCTCTTTTTGTCTGTGCCATCTATCATATTCCACTTAGTTTCGCTCCATTTTGTTTCGATTGTGCAGATGGGCACAATAAAAATTCTGTATAGGAATCCCTGAGGAGGCTAGTTAGTTCTTTTAGTTTCTTAAGCGTTATTTTTCTTAAACCCCTTGTGTAGGCTAGGATCTTTCCCCGTATCACTGCCTTACCCGCTCTCTAGGCCAACTGTGGCTCGCAAGAGGGTGAATTGGTATCCCAGTATTCCCCCCACCAATGTTTCAGCATTTCTGAGAAATTCTCATTTGAGGCCAAATCAGATGGAAATCTCCAAATGAAGTCTGACCCTCTTAGGATACTATCTGCAATTTCCGTAGTTACTGGGGAATGATCAGAGATCACCTATGCCTATAGAAAGCATTTTTCAAAGAATGCTCTCTGTCACCAAGAAGTAGTCTAGGCGTGACCGGGAATCATGTCCTGCTGCTGAGAAATGGGTGAATTCCCTCCCCTCCTGGTAGAACTGACGCAATGCGTCATGTATATCAGCTTCAGAGGTAAATTTTATCAAAGCTCCTATCTCTATGTCTGGGTATTATTTGTCGACCTAGGGAACTACGGCGATCTTTCTCATGGATGATCACCACATTCATATCTCCCGCAACTATTTGGAGAGGTACTGGGTCTTTAAGTAGCCTGTTTCTCAGATTCTCAAAAAATTCTGAATTGGTGTCATTTGGGCCGTATATGTTATAAATACTCACTGTTTCGGATGGGGAGCAGAGATGTACATTTAATAGTCTTCACTCATGATACTCTGAGGAAGATGCCACTTTGTGGATTAGATTTTTATGGAGCAGGAGTAGCACTCCCCCTTTGGAGCCCCTAGAGGGCGATCCCAGCACACGACCAACCCATAGTCACTGCATGCAGGGAAAAGTCTGCCCTGGTCAAGTTTGGTTCCTGAAGTAGTGCTATATCTGCTTTTAAGCTTTTAAGGTGTCTCAGCACCATTAGGCATTTGTGGGGGGGACCGTAGACCCTTAACAATCCACGTAATAATTTTTTTTCATGGTTAGGGGCTAGAATAGGTAGTTTGTCACCCACAAGTTTATTAGATAGTAGTGTACAATATTGTTTCTGAGATGTAAATAAGTTCCCCGCATACCAATCCCAACTAAACCATATGTTGAAGCATAAAAATAACAACATGAAGTCAATTAAGTGACAAATATCTCGGACCTCACTTCTTCCCAACATGATCTCAAATCACCCATTGGGGGCACACTTAACAGAAGAAAGGAAGTTAACCGCTTGCGGTGCACTTTTTGAAATGATACTGGAAAGTAGCCTGGCAAGAAGGGTGAGAAAAGCCACTTATGTCTATTAATGACAACCCTAGCAGTTTCTCTGTCCCCACCTTCAGGTCTATAACATCAAATAGGGACAACCATCCATGACGGTTACCATGTATTCCCCGCGACCCCATGATAATCTGTGTCCCTGTATACTCCACCTGTGATGGCGATGGTCTGCTCATGAGACTGGTTGGGCTCGGGATCTTTTACTTTGTTCCTTAGGATCCTGTTCCAGTCCAGTTTCTGGCGGGTCAGTCGCCAAGTCCCTCAACTGAGAATATCTGCGCAGTCGGTTATCTAGAAATAACAGTCTGCAGCGCATTTTTTGCATCTTGAATATTGTGGTAGGTGTCTGTAGAGCCATCTGGATTGTAGATCCGCAGGCTTGCAGTAGTGTGAACTTGACCTGTGCACGGTTTAGTTCGGAGCAAATAGTCGAGATTTCCCGCCTTCATCATGCAACCTCTGCAGAAAAGTCCTCAAAAAGTAATACACGGTGGCCCGGCAGCTCCAGTGGCATGCTGCATTTCTTGTAGGCCCAGAGTATAGAGGCCTCGTCTGAAAAGTCTAGATAACGCACTATGACCTGTCTGGGCCTTTGTGCAAGCCCTGGATGCAATAAAGGGTCAGATTGGTCTGAGCAGAGGGAAGGAGACACCGGATCTACTCTGTGTGCTCTCTCGACCTTGCAGATGGTGGGTAGGCCGAGTGCTTTAGGTAGCTCTTGTTCGCATATGTTTAAGTGATCTTGTAAAGGGACGGACTCACTCACTCCAACTAGCCAGGTTGTTCTGCCGACAGCGGTTTTCCAGGTCGTCTATTTTATCATCCATCTTTTTGTTATCTCGGGATCCCGTCATCAACTTCATGCTGTCCATACTAACTGCAGCATAAAGTAGTGACAGGTGAGTTTATTTCAGTGGTCTGTCATTTATAAGTTAAAAGTAAGTTGTTGCCAAGAACCAGACTAGGCCTGGAAAAGAGTCACGGCCACCTGAGAAGAGTCATGGTTATTCATGAATTCCTGCTCTCCTTGCCCACCTGCTGATGACTGACAGGCTTCTACCTAGTTTTCTCCCTTTCTCTCTAGGAGAAAACTGCCAATCATCAGCAGATGGGTGAGAGTGCAGGAGATTATGAATAACCATGACATAACAGGTAGATTTGACTCTTGTTAAGGCCTGTTGCTGCCATGATTATGATGCTGGTTCTCGGCAACCACTTACTTTTAGCTCATGAGTGACACACCGCTGAAATCAGCATTTCTGTCACTATTTTATGCTGCCCCCAGTGAGGTCATCATAAAGTTGATGACAGGTTCCCTTTAAGCGTGCATGCTTGTCTTCCAGGGAGCTTATCCTTTCCTCCACAGCATCCAAGCGCCGACCATATTCTGCTATTTCTTTGTGTAAGTGCACTAATGACGCTGAGACTGTTGTTGAGAGAGATTCCTGTAAGTCAGGGGGTATTCGGGATGCTACTTCAAGCGCCAGCTTTTGTAATCTACTTTTAATTCCTCACTTTGGTCCTCTCCGTCTAAGGAATCTTTTTCAGGCGGTAGTGGAGGAACGTCCTCAGGAGCTAGCAGAGGGGCAGGGTCCGCCATGTTGTTTGCTGAATGGCTGCTCTCACAACCTTTTGCTGTCCCTTTTGACAAGCTTTGCTCGCTATGTTAACAATGAACCGGTCCATATGACTCAGTACCAATGTAAGTCGTCGATAAGCCCAGGTCCTGTTCAATAACAAGGCTGGTATGATGAGGAGCAAGTGGTGGACAGAGCTGCACAATGCGGAACTCTAGGAAGGGCGACTGCTCATGCTGGTACCGGAACCAGAAGTGTGTTGGCAATTTTATAGCCTTATTGCCCCGAGGTACCATGTTGAACTTCCAGTGACCAGTATGAGAGAATGTAAGAGCGATAACACGAAATTTACCACAGCTTCTCCCCATTCACACCAGAGTCACTTTTGTTAGATACGTGTATGCCAGTTCATTATCTTCTCTATTGCATTTCTACATAATTTTTTTTTCATTTGATGGAGTTTTCATTTACACATAGAAGGAGCCCCAATGGGGGTTGAAATTTTTACCTTCTTTGGAGAATTTACTGATGGCACTTTGTGAGGAAAAGTGGATTTTTTTATTGATAATCCTATCAGACAGGTTGTTGTCTGGTATGGGCGCTACATTGATGACTTCCTAATTAATTGGTATCGAGATGTGGCGCCCATACCGGACTTCATAAAATATGTCAATAACAATGACATGCACAGCAGATTTACAGGACAGAATTTCCCCACAGAAATCAAGTAACTACTTTAACAGGCAGCATAATGCAGAGCCGTGACCATATGTAGGAAGTCATAAGCAGGCAAGTGTTCTGGAGGCCAGCGCAAATCATCCTCACAGCGGTTCTCGTCAAATTCATGAGGATTAAAAGGGCTTGCTCCAGGAACAGAAAATTAAGGAAGCTAATAACAGGCTGCATGACTGAGGGTACAAGTGGTGGATGCTAGACTGAGCATCCCATATTGCCCACCTCAAATCCAGACAAGCAATGTTCCCCCTCAGGATAATAAACCCATTTTCTCCACAGCATTTAGCGATCAGTTTGTGTAGTATCACCATCTAACTCAAAACCATAAATTCTCAGATCTTGAAAATTGCTAATATTTAAAAAATCTCATTAAATTTCACATTTGTGTGTACAAAAACACAAAAATAGCAACTCAACAAAAATATGTCACAAAAACGATATGAAAATCCAAGGATGTGTAGAAGTTATTACCGCATAAAGTGACACACGTCCGATTTGAAAAATGGGGCGTCGTCCTTTAAGGGGGTTGTCTCAACTCAGACATTAGGGGCATATCACTAGGATATGCCCTCAATATCTGATAGTTGCGGGGGCCGACTCTGGAACTTGCACCTGTCTTTAGAATGGAGCACACAAAGTGAAGGAGGGTGCACCTCACATGAGCAGCTGGCCTCCATTCATTCATATGGAAGTACCAAAGATAGCCAAGCGGCGTGCTCGTTTTTTTCCGACAGTCCCATTGAAATTAATGGGAAGTGCTCCGTGCAAGCGTGGCGACCTCTCCATTTGCTTTTATGGGGCTGACATTAGTAGTAGCGAACCAGCGCTTGGCTATTTTGGGCACTTCCTCAGGAATGAATGGAGGACGGTCACGCATGCGTGGTGTGCCCTCCATCACTTTGCAGGTTTCATTCTAAAGATAGGTGCGGGTGAAAAGGTTCATGCGGACAATTCATGTTCACTGCTCGTATAGTAAATGAGGCTCTTCTTCTCTTCCTCATATCCACAATACTTTTCCTCCATGGACCTAGCCACTGTTGACCTCATGGAATATAATTTTTTATATTATATTACATTATTATTACATTATTATATTAACATTACAAGCAAGAATTTGGTTTCCTCTCTGTATGAATTCTTTGACGAGTTTTAAATTTTGATTTCCTTTTAAAACATTCTTCACGTATAGATGATCAGGATGGTTTCTTTCCTCTATGACTTTTCTGATGATTCCTAAGATTGGTATTACAAATAAAGAATTTCCCACATTGTGAACATGAATACGGCTTCTCTCCTGTGTGATATCTCTGGTGTATAACAAGACTTGATTTATATGTAAAGGATTTGCCACATTCAGAGCATGAAAATGGCTTCTCTCCTGTGTGAGTTCTTCCATGTTTAACAAGTTGTGATTTCTCTGTAAAAGATTTCCCACATTCTGAACATGAATATGGCTTCTCTCCTGTGTGAATTCTCTGATGTTCTCTGAGTTTGGCTTTACGAAAAAAACGTTTCCCACATTCTGAACATGGATACGGCTTCTCTCCTGTGTGACGTTGTTGATGTTTAACAAGATCTGATTTATTTGTAAAACATTTCCCACATTCTGAGCATGGAAATGGCTTCTCTCCTGTGTGGATTCTCTCATGTATAATAAGACTTGAATTATTTGCTAAATATTTACCACAGTATGAACAGGGAAATCTCTTCGGTCCTGTTTGAGCTTTCTTATGTGTACCAAGATGTGATTGTGGTGTAACAATTTGTGATTGGTCAGGAGAAGATTCTCCATGATTAGTTATATTATCTGTAATGAGAAGTCTGGGATATACAAGCACGGTAATTAGGTTCTCTCTTGAGGAGCGCGGCATGATGGCCCTGTTTTGTACTTGTGATGACATGATGGTTTGCGCAGAGTTCTTGCGATTTCCTGTTGAGATTAAGAAAAGATTTGATGATTTTTTTTCTCAAACCACAAATTATTTATATTCCTATTAGGCTGGAAACAGTCATGCAGTGTGAGCCAGATTCAGAAATGGATCCAGCCAGAAGGAGAAGTTCTTCCTTTACATTTACTATTCCTTTGGAGTTAATAATTATAGGTCATGTAGCGTAACATCTGTAGTAGTCAAAATAATGGAAACTACTAAAACACAAGACAATTGTCCTCCTGAAACCAGAATAGCATGGCTTTACTGAGGGCAGATCATGAAGGTGGTGCCGTAGAAATCGCGTATCTGGATCTCAGCGAAGCCTTTTATACAGATCTCAATAAAGAACTGATAGATACGTTACTTAATCTTGGAATAGTTCAGTGGATTTGCAATTGTTAAAGGATAGATATCAAAGTGTTGTTAGTGTTGAACTTTTGGAAGTGACCACAAGGGCCTGTATTGGGAACTGATGTATTTTTGGAAGTGTTTTGGTAGAGTGTGCCCGTAGGTAGGGTATGATGGTAGGTAAGGTGCGACTATAGGTTGAATATGATGGTAGATAGGGTGTACCTGTATGTAGGATATGACGATAGGTAAGGTGTGCCTATAGGAAGAGTATGACAATAGATAGGGTGTGCCTATAGGAATAGTATATGGCGGTAGATGGGGTGTGCCTGTAGGTAGAGTATGACGGTAGGTAGGGTGTGCCTGTAGGTGGAGTATGATGGTAGATAGGGTGTGCCTGTAGGTGGAGTATGATGGTAGGCAGGATATGCCTGTAGGTAGGGTATTACGGTAGATAGGGTGTGCCTGTAGGTAGGGTATGACAATAGGTAGGATATGCCTGTTGGTCAGGTATGACGGTAGGTAAGGTGTGCTTGTAGGTAGGGTATGACAGTAGATAGAGCGTACCTGTAGGTAGGGTATGACGATAGGTAGTATGTGCCTGTAGGTAGAGTATTCCGGTAGGTATGGTGTGCCTGTATGACGGTAGTTAGGATGTACCTGTAGGTAGGGTGTGGAGGTATCTGGGGTGTGCCTGTAGGTAGAGTATTCCGGTAGGTATGGTGTGCCTGTATGACGGTAGTTAGGATGTAATTGTAGGTACGGTGTGAAGGTATCTGGGGTGTGCCTGTAGGTAGAGTATGACGGTAGATGGGGTGCACCTTTTTGCCATTGGCACAAGAGTTAGCAATAGGGCTGACATTCCTGGAGGTGTCTGTAATACTGAAAATAATTTCCATTTACCGGATAAATGGAGCGAACACTGGAAACTGCAGTTCAAAGTTTCTAAGTGTAAAATAATGAACTTTAGGAGAAGGAATCCTCGTAGTATTGTATTGACAGTGCAGTATTGGCCAGGATTCCAGAAGACCAGCATCTAGAACACTTTGGATATTTTAAAGCAGGGATGCCCAACCTGCGGCCCTCCAGCTGTTATAAAACTACAACTCCCAGTATGATTGGACAGCCTACTGCTATTAGGGCATGCTGGGAATTGTAGTTTTGCAACAGCTGGAGGGCCGCAGGTTGAGCATCCCTGTTTTAAAGCAATGTCAGAAGTACAACTCCAGTACAGCCACCTCATAAAGTTCAGGATAAGTCTGGAGGTAGTGTGCCAATAGAGGACTCTCAGAATAACCAAAACTTTTTAACTTTTGCTTCTGTTTGCAGGGCAACAGGGCAGTCTATCCTTAATAAATGGGAGTGCGTGGGGCGCTAACGGCTAATGTATGCGATGGCCATGGTCAAATGCAACCAGGGTTTTTGTTAGGTTAAAAAATTTAAGCATGTGCTCCTGGCCATGAACCGCAAGGATCGGGGTGAGCCGAATGTTGTGTGTGACAGCCTCGGCCCTCCTGATTGATTCAAGGCTGCCACTTATAGGTTCCTAGAGACCTTGTGACTCCAGTGCTCCAATCACTCCAATGATTGCTTGAACTATTAAAAAGTGTAAAAAAAAAAGATTATTTTTTTTTTAAATCAAATTCAAATCACCCCCGTTCCCAGAATAAAAATAAAAATGCATAACCAATTAAAAAATAAACATAGCGGACATCACTGCGTGCAAAATATTTATCCCATATGGCAAAACGGAAAAAAGTAAAAAAAACGGAAAATCATGGTATTGATGAAAAGTAAAGATCACCTTGCATAAAATGAGCCCTCACAAAGCTCCGTACACATAAAAATAAAAAAGTTGTAGGAGTCAGAATATGGTGATGCAAAGAAAAACAATTCCCCAAAGTTAAAAAAAAAATTTCAGTATTAAAATGCAAGAATAAATATGTAAAAAATGAAAAAAATTAAAATCATCTGGTCCTGAAAGGGTTAAGTGCATGTATCCAGACAATCAACGAGAGCCCATGATGGTGTCACAGATACATCGTTAGCTGACAGAGGGCTAAATAGTCCACACTTTTGCAAAACTTTTGTATACGGGGGCATCCCTGAAATGAATGGTGCTGTCCGCATCTAGTTCTGCACATTTGGAGGAAGGAGTTCTGCCCATAAAAGGTACATGTCTGTGAGATATGAGCCCCATGAGGAGCCTTTATATATCATCTATTATATTCTTGATCGATCCGGAAAGTGGTGTAACCACGCTGATAGAGCCCTACGGAGCTGTTATTAGCGACGGGTAGCGATATTTTAAATGGGGCGAATGTGTGACCTTCATTGTATAGCTAGAATTCTCCATGAAAAGGAACGGTGATTGCATTGGGAACCCAAAATTTTCTTTAAATTCACTAAATATGAAGAGTCGAGAAGCATCTGCTGTAAATATATCTACTGTGCATGTAACTCCTTTCCTGCCCCACTGGGAAATAATCGCCGCTGGCTTCCAATAGTGGAAAGAAGGGTTACCCAGCAGCACCAGCGCTGAGATTTGAGGGTTAGTTCCACTCTGTGGTATAGAAGATGCCATGCACTAATCACTGTGCAGAGAAGACGCTCTTCATCCAGGAGATCTTCCTGCGGAGCGAGAATAACAAACGAGAGAATCGGGATTGGCAAATTAGGCATCGATTGAGGGCTCCATACACTGGGCTGTTATGTGTCCAATCCTAGTGGTGGCCAAGAAATACTGACACATTCTGGGAAGCTGATACTGCCGACACCATTTCTGGGTTTAAGAAAAATAGGAAGCGAATGAAGTAGGAAGAATAGTTTGGGAAATGCTCTACCTGAGAATGAGGGAGTCAACACCGGCCAGGAACGTTCCATAAGTGAGATGCCTATGTGACAACTTGATTCATGGGTCAACGGCCAGAGATGGAAAGGAAGGTCCTTCAGCAATAAAACCTCCAATATATGCACATTTACACTAAATCTGGTTGTGATCAGTCATGTGAATGTAGCTTAAGGGCTCTTTCACACTGGCATTTTTGTTTTTCGGCATAGAGATCCGTCCGCGGCGCTCTATGCCAGAAAAATCCTGATCAGTTTTATCCCCATGCATTCTGAATGGAGAGAAATCCGTTTAGGATGCATCAGGATGTCTTCAGTTCAGTATGTGAACGTTTTTTGGATGCAGCAAATACCGCAGCATGCTGCGCTTTTTGTTCCGTCCAAAAATCCGGAACACTTGCCGCAAGGCCGGATCCGGAATTAATGCCCATTGAAAGGCATTAATCCGGATCCGGCCTTAAGTTAAACGTCGTTTCAGCGCATTGCCGGATCCGACGTTTAGCTTTTTCTCAATGGTTACCATGGCAGCCAGGACGCTGGTAAAGTGTAGTGGGGAGCGGGGGAGCAGTATACTTACCATTCGTGCGGCTCCCGGGACGCTCCAGAGTGACGTCAGGGCGCCCTACAGGCATGGATCACGTGATTGCATGGATCACATGATCCATGCGCATGGGGCGCTCTGACGTCATTCTGGAGCGCCCCGGGAGCCGCACGGACTGTAAGTATACCGCTCCCCCGCTCCCCACTACTACTATGGCAACCAGGACTTTAATAGCGTCCTGGCTGCCATAGTAACCTCAAAGCATTTCGAAGACTGATCAGGATCCTGATCAGTCTTCTAATGCTTTCAGGCGACTTGCGTTCTGACGGATCCGGCGGGACGGAAGTGCCTGCCGAATCCTCAGAACGCAAGTGTGAAAGAGGCCTAAGACTCACAGCTTCAGAAATTTCACGCGACTTGGTAAGATTAGCAATCAGTTCGCCCATTTATTACCGCATTGCAAGACCTGTGTACCTGGCCCAGGAGGAACTACAGTTGTGTTCAAAATTATTCACCCCCCAATGCTGTAAAGGGCTTTAGGGAATTTAGTGCACATTTGTAATTGTGCTCAGAATGAAATCTTACAAGGACTTTTTAAAAAACCAAATGCAACTAAAATGACATCAATTGTTTTTGTAATACAGTATTACATGTTTTTTTTGTGATTTCTTCATTGACACAATTATTCAACCCCTTAAAGACGACCACTCTTAAGAACAGAGGTTCAGTCAAGTGCTTTCGATCAGGTATTGAAAACCCCTGTGGATGTCAAGGAGCAGCAATCAAGCAGAATAAGCCCCAATTAGGCCGATGTAAAATGACTGTGATACTCCGCTGTACTGTACTATACTGTATTCATGTCAACGTTCTTTCTGAAATACAATATTTGGGTGTACCGGGCCACACAGTAATAGGGGCTCATGGGACAACAATGGTAGGTATCTTTAAGATGGGGTTTGGTGTTTGTTGGGGAAAGCAGATGCTGGAAAAGGGAGGAGCTAAAGACGTCTGTTGTGAATATAAATGGAAGAAGTAATCATGGTGGTCCGGGCCTGATGGAAATGATGAGAAAAGTGAACTACTCCAGCCAAAGAACACGAGCGTTAACTGTAAGTCATTGGATTTCACTGCACTGTTATCCCTTACACAGTCTGCAGGGCGCCTTTACAGTATGGTAATATTATTCTGCCACAGTTCAGTGGTATTGGTCCTGGTGTAACATTACCTGGGTTAGGGGCCCACTTAGTCATTGGTTGTGTTTTGCCCACCCTGCACTGAAGTCCTAGCTGGGTCTATGCTGTTAACCCCTTCCACAGAAAGTTTTTGTGGTGTTCACTGCCTTTTATAAATAATGTGATAATTTAATAGTTTGGAGGAATGTTTTGATACTAATTATTAGTGTTGAGCGAAGCAAGTTTCGGATGCTTAATCCAATGTCGCTTCATTCAAAAGTTCGGAATATAACTGTATGCCGATTTGTCTCAGCACAGAATTAGAATGTATGGTCTCCGATGAGCCGAACCAAGTTTTTCATGAAGTCGCATGTGACTTTGTTAAGTAACTTCGGTAAAGTGGAAAATTACTTTAAAACTTCGAACCGAACTCGGCATCAGTTCCGAGGTCTGTTATTGTCCAGCGTTCTCTTGCTGTGTGAGACCGCTGACCCTGTTCCCACCCTAGATCACCGGTGATGTGACTGCTCCTGAGGACACGGCAGCAACACAGTCATGTCATGTCTATACGTACATGCTGTTATTTCTTCCTGCACCCGCCCGTGTATGATACAACATGTGATGTGATATTCCAAATGATGTGACTTTAAGCTGCTGTAAGTGCATCACTGTGGATGAGACGCCCTGTGGCCATAGCGGGAACATGTATTAGAGAAGTTATATAGGCGTGGAGCCCTGAAGATCATCCAACTGATTATAGAAAAACCACACTCTGTACAGTAGGAACACACTGTTTATGTTGTATATTGCACTGTATTCTGTCAAGCATTGGTGGCAGGGAAGGGTTAACTACC
Source organism: Bufotes viridis (assembly GCA_033119425.1). Taxonomy (NCBI): domain Eukaryota; kingdom Metazoa; phylum Chordata; class Amphibia; order Anura; family Bufonidae; genus Bufotes; species Bufotes viridis. The sequence continues at coordinate 6,812,821 of CM065592.1, forward strand.
TTGTAATGTGTCAGAGGGCAGCATATGGGTAACGCCACCCCACGTTCATATTTCCCAAGGTAGGATAAATACAAATGCATAGAGAGCCATGTGGTCAGATGCAAAAAGACCCAAACTGCCCTTCAGTGATCTGGGAGATGCAGGGGTTTTTGTGTTTAGTTAGCTGCCAGTGGAGGTGCGTGACACTAGCCATAAAGGAGACCACCGTAGGACCTTGACAGGGCAAAGGAGCAGCTGAGCACCGCAGAGGACTTGAAACCGGGGCATGGGGACGGAAAGAAGCAAACTATGAGAATAAGCTGTTGTCTCTTTATGAGAAAGCACTACTGTTAAATCAGCTGCCTCTGACTAAGACCAGATTCACACATCTGGATTCAAGATCTGGATAGCTCCCTGTGAGGCCCTGAGGTTGGGCCTAATTGAGAGGATATGCTGAAGGAGTCGCTCAATGGGCCCCATCCTGATCACTGTGAATTTACACCAAGACTGTGTAACCATATACTAATACCCCATGTGAAATAGTAAGGGTAGGTTCACAAATAGTGAATATGCTGTGGATTTAAGGTTAGAAAATCCTCAGCATTCTACAATACCAGCAAAATTGATGACATTTTGAGAAATCTTATCCACATGCTGAAATTATTTTTTTTTTTTTTTTAATCTGAAGCATAAATTAACCTGCAGTTCGAATTTAAATCTGTAGCCTATCGACATAGTAATTATTCTTAGATGCTGTGGGTTCTGAGGGTTAAATGGCTGGGATCGACGTTACTTCTAGTCCTGTCAGCAGGCAGGGATCCATCGTAAAACACACCCAGGACCAACAGCGTATGGAGCGGCCTCAGCTTACTTTACTGGAGATCTAAGGTGGAGCCTCACCTGAAGAAACCTCCCTTCCTCCATTCATGACTCCATACCTGTGGTGACATGGACTGGAATGTCCTCCTCCACCTCACTCTTACACGGGGGATCGCCCATCATCCGCTCTTCTTCATCCTCCACTTTAATATCAGTCACATCTTCCCCCTGATTTGTCATCTGTAACAATTCAGGACAATACAGCAGACAGGTGGGAAATCTAACAGATCCACAGAAGAGACCCCCACCATCTATGACCCCCCTATGACTGCAGGACCCCCCTATATAGATGTGTATAGGGCTCAGCTCCATCTACCTGATGGTTCTCTGGGGGCTTCTCCTCTGGACAGTCCTGGGAATACAGAGGACGGGGACATCTCTCGGGGGGATTTCTCCTCCTGGATCCATCTGTGGAGACACAAGCAGAATATTATATATCATGATGAGATGATGGGAGTAGTATCCAGGGGATCCTGACACCTCTATTATCAGGTAGATCTCTTCTTACCTTGTGATGTCAGAGGCCGGGGAGCCTCCATCATGGCCTCCTTGTACAGATCCTGGTGTCCTTCTATATACTCCCACTCCTCCATGGAGAAATAGACCGCCACATCCTGACACCTTACAGGAACCTGACAACACAATGACACCGTCATCACCCAGACCCTCCAGTGCTGTTACTGGAGAATTTCCCAGCAGTGTCACCTCTCCAGTCAGCAGCTCCATCATCTTGTGGGTGAGCTCTAGGATCTTCTGCTCATGTATCAGGGGGGGAGGCTCTGTGATGGGGGTCCTGCTCCACCCTCCGGACTCATGGATGATGGGAGTCCCCCCCGATGTCTTCTTCACTATGGTGTAATCCTGTGGATGGAGAGAGACACTTAGGGAAAGAAATTCCTTCCTGGCTCCGGATCTACACTCAGAATCCCTCCCGGGATCATGGCTCCATCTCCAGTAATCTAGTCACTAGAAGCTGGAATATTATTACCCTCCAGACCTCCAGGCCCCTTCTGGACTCTTCTAGAGAATCCCCCATGACTCCTTCCTCTGGCAGAGAGCTCCACAGTCTCACTGCTCTTACAGTAAAGACCCCTCCTCTATGTTGGTGCAGAAACCTTCTTTCCTCTAGACGTAGTGGAGGCTCCTTGTTATAGTCCAGTATCATCTAGATGTCAGACTAGTGGTAGAAATCCTCCTCCAGGCCACACTCCGGCCATCTCCTCCTCTGCTTCCTCTCCTCCTGGGTACAACGTGCCTACTTACCTTCTCATGGCTCCTACAACATGACTATTGGCCCCCATGATCCATCACTGACCATACTGGGGCTGATCTTCAGGTTCTCCATCACTTGGAAGGTCTGGGGCCGTTCTCCAGGACCCCGGACTCTTCCTATCACTTCCTATGATGGATTCTCCTTCCCGATGTCTGACTTGTTACAGAATACAATACAGAGGAGAGAAATCTAGAGAAGTTTACCTCTCCGCTCAGCAGGGAGATGATCTCCAAGGTGAGGTCTAATATTCTTCTGCTGATCTCCTTCCTGTCCATCCTTGGTGGTCATTCAGGAGAAGAGGAGAGAACTGGAGGAGCTGGAGGCTTCTAGTACTGCAGGCGCCTTTATGAGGAGATGCTGGAAATCCTCCAGGGACAAGAGCATTAGTGAGACCCAGAACCGCACTCACTGCTCCTGGAGAGACCCCGCTTCTCAGCACCGGGGATAAAGGGGGATTCTGGAGAAATGGCTGATACCAGAGAGAAGAAGAGGCTCCAGACACCACAGCAGTGACTACCGACCAGGACCTGCCTGTATCTGCTGCACTGCAAGAGCTGAAGGACCTGGGATGATGTCACTGTCATGTGATCAGGAGGGGCGGAGCTCAGCAGTGGAGGAATGTGGTAGAGAAGGACCTGGGATGATGTCACTGTCATGTGATTAGGAAGGGGCGGAGCTCAGCAGTGGAAAGAACTTGTGCAGGAAAGAGCTATGATGACATCACTGCCATGTGATCAGTACAGGGGGCGGAGAGTTGTAGGTTTCCTATGATTGCTTGTTAGCGATGATCTGGCGGACCCTCAGCCATATGTAATACGGCCGTTAACCCCTAATGGTCGTCTATCTATAACAATAACCGCAGTTTTCTTGCTGTCTGATCTTAGTGATGTATCACCTCATGTACAAGTGTCTGGAGCAGCTTTTGGAGTAGTGCCTTTCTCACAGTCATCCATTTGTATTCTGCCTGTGCTAGGACTACTCCCTCCCCACTGCGCAGCAACTGTAGCCATGCTAGTACACTGCTGTACACATACAGGGCCTTGACAAAGTATTCACACCCCTTGAACTTTTCCACATTTATTCACGTTACACCCACAAACTAAAATGCATTTAATTGGGATTTTAAGTGATCGACCAACACAAAGTACAAGTCTGTGTGAGGTGAGAAGAAGAGGAGACATGGTTTTCACAATGATTAATAAATAATAATCTGGAAAGTGATGTGGTACCCATGCCAGCACAGAGGGGCATAGGTGGGCACAGGTTACCAGCCTAACATCACCTTCAGCTATGTCTCTTAACTCCATTTACTCCAGTTTTCCTTCACCCTATCAGGACTCTATCTCCTCATCGTCCTTCTGATGGAGATACTCCTCTTTTCTCTGGCACAGAACCACCTAGAGGTAAAGATAGCCTTCTTCCCTACCAGAGACAGAGTTTATGTCTGCCTATATAAAAAAGAATTTGGAGAGAGGCTTCATCCGTAAATCCACCTCTCTCTTTGGTGCAGGATTCTTCTTCATAAAAAAGAACAATTGATCCCTCACTTAGATTGTGCATCATTTACCGTGATCTAAGCAAAATTACAGTAAAGGATCACGATCCGCTGCTTCACGTTTCAGAGATCTTTGACCGTTTCTTTACCAGATTGTGGCTTCTAATCTGATTTGTGTCACAAAGAAGGAGATGAATGTAAGAAGGAGTTCAGTGCTCACAATGGTCGTTATGAATTTCTGGTTGTGCCCTTCAGTTTGTGCAATGCACCTGAGCTGTTTCACTCTTCTGTGACATAATGAATCAGATCTACTTGTATATCTGGAAGATATTCAGTCTTTATGTACAATTATCTCTGTATCTGTATATGTTAAATTAGAGAATAGCTTGTTTCAACGCCAGTTCTCCACCATCCGGAGGCGACACAACCAGTGGGCCTTAGATCTCGTCAGAGATTCCTTCGTTTCACAATTATTACAGGAAGTTCAGAAAAAATACTCCCAAATGGTTGATCCGCTACCTGCTCTTACCTGTGCGATTGGTTGGAGTCCGCAGTGCATGCCTTTAGTCTCCTCAAGATTCACTTTTCCACTGCTCCGAGCTTACATTATCCTGATGTCAACAAGTCATTATTGCTGGAAGATGATGCACTTTCCATAGAGTAGCATTCAACATAGCCTTCACTATACGCAACAAAGATTCACGGAAACTAAATCTATTTGAAGGCATAATAATCAAAAAGACCTAAGGGCTCATGTACAGACTGTGGGCTGATTTGCGGCCTGCAAAACATGGATGCCGGTTTTGTGTCTTCTTGCCCTGTAATGTTTTATAATTTTGAGGACGGCACAGAACGGACATACGGATACAGGCAGCACACAGTGTGCTGGGCATATCTTTTGCAGACTCACTAAAGTGAAAGGGTCCGCATCCGACCTGCAAAAAATGCTTATCACATGCGGACACAAACCATGGTCCTAAGGAAGATGATAATGTAACAGAACCTTACTGTGTAATAACAACTGCCTCAAAGAAATAGGTGCTGTGCTTTTTCATAGGTGTCTACCATTTATATCTAAATATCCTAGTTATAGTGGATTTGATTGCCTTTATTGTAAGATATTCACCATTTTGTAGTATTTTAAAGTTGAACGAAATAGGTTCATGGAGAGAAAACAGTTCATAAAGTTTCTTCTCTATAGATGTGCCAGTCTGAGAAGAGTAATTCTTGTCTCCTTATAGATTTATGACTGAGATAAGAATATCCTCTAGATGTATCTGGTACTAATTACCCCTACAGTTTGATGTCTATTGATGAAGCAGAAAATCTGTGATATCTGTATATATCAATGATATATACACGTATAATGAACCTTATTTTTTTTTTAGTATAAGATAATCAATAGGACGTATGTATTGTTTTATATTGTTAAATATTATGAAGGACGTCACTGCATCTATTATCTTATATATTTCTCACTGGGAACACATACACTCCTAAAATATGATGAGAAGAATTTTAAGTATAGACTTTGTTAATGAGTCTCCGCTCGGGGAAAGCTGTGTTATTTTAACTAACAATCAATCACCCATTGAAGTGACAGAGGAGACACATGTCTGTGAGATTACAAGGTCTATTATATTCTTATCAGTACCATAAATGTGATAGTTTGGGAAATGTCTAAACTGGTACCTTAATGTCTATGCTTTAATTGGTACATGAGTCAAAGTTACGGTAATACCTGTAGCTCTGATTTAGGATTCCATATGTTATGTGTGTGGAATGTAAGATGAAGTCAGACCTGGACATTCAACCCTTACTAGTAATGATGCAAATAGCTTATGCAATAGTGCCACGTAGATATAAATATGTAACATTACACCAACAGCAGAAATGTATTTTGGGTAATACAGTGACCTCACAGTCGTTATCATATGTACACGCCTAACCGACAATCATTGGAAAACTCCAGCTTATCTAACTGATAAGTTTTCGGATAATAAACCACATACAGGAGGGAAAAGGGGAGAGAAAAAGAAAGAAAGGAGAGAGAGCCCAGGAGTAAAATCCCAATGATCAGAACGTACTTTAGAGCTGACTTCCCTTAGACTCTGCATATCATCTGCATTCTCTGGTAACGTATAACTTTATTATGTGTAGTATTGATTTAATTAATTGGCCTGATATTTAGTAACTCCCGGCTTTAGTGCAGATGTATAATGTTAAAAGTGCTACATCAATATTATCACTATTCAGTAAAGATGCATATTACTGTTGAATGGTTTAGGCAGTGGCTGAAGGACAGAAAACAGAGGGTTGTAGTCAGTGGAGTATATTCAGACCATGGTATTGTTACCAGTGGGGACCTCAGGGATCTGTTCTGGGACCCATATTGTTTAATATCTTTATCAGCCACATTGCAGAAGGCCTCAATGGTAAGGTGTGTCTTTTTGCTGATGACACAAAGATTTGTAACAGGGTTGATGTTCCTGGAGGGATACACCAAATGGAAAAGGATTTAGGAAAACTAGAGGAATGGTCAAAAATCTGGCAACTAAAATTTAATGTTGATAAGATAATGCACCTGGGGCATAAAAACCCAAGAGCAGAATATAAAATCAGTGATACAGTACTAACCTCAGTATCTGAGGAAAGGGATTTAGGGGTCATTATATCAGACGACCTAAAGGTGGGCAGACAATGTCATAGAGCAGCAGGTAATGCCAGCAGAATGCTTGGGTGTATAGGGAGAGGCACTAACAGTAGGGAGGTGCTCGTGCCGCTCTACAGAGCACTAGGGAGACCTCCTTGGGAGTATTGTGTGCAGTACTGGAGACCAGATCTGCAGAAGGACATTCAGAGAAGAGCTACTAAACTAGTACATGGATTGCAGGACAAAACTTACCAGGAAAGGTTAAAGGACCTTAACATGTATAGCTTGGAAGTAAGAAGAGACAGAGGGGATATGATAGAAACTGTTAAATACATAAAGGCAATCATCACGGTAAAAGAGGAGAGAATATTTAAAAGAAGAAAAACTGCTACAAGAGGACATCGTTTTAAATTAGAGGAGCAAAGGTTTAAAAGTAATATCAGGAAGAATTACTTTACTGAGAGAGTAGTGGACGCATGGAATAGCCTTCCTGCAGAAGTGGTAGCTGCAAATACAGTGAAGGAGTTTAGGCATGCATGGGATAGGCATAAGGCCATCCTTCATATAAGATAGGGCCTGGGGCTATCCATAGTATTCAGTATATTGGGCAGACTAGATGGGCCAAATGGTTCTTATCTGCCGACACATTCTATGTTTCTATGTTACTGAATAAAAGATCTAATATTGATATCGGAGAAACTCTATGATTGGAATATTTACATTCCATAGTCAATATCAGGCCTGTTCATTTATAAGTTGTGTAGCAATACTACCCAATATCCGAGATTGGTCATAGTTTGAGCAGAGCAAGGGTTCTTATCTATCTTTATCAATATTGAGTTACTGTGTATAATCAACTGATAGCATATCTCATTATTGCAGGCGGGATGTTTGAATTACATTCTTATGTTTGAAGGGTAATAAGGAATGCTGGTATTCGTGAATTTAGGGCACTGCATATTACTGCGTGTTATTGCATACCATTGAGTTTTACATTGATTAAGCTTTGATTGTATTTTAATTAGTGTATACTAAATCATTTATATTTTCGCATAGACGCTTATAATGCACGTATTGGTAAAAATCCAGCTCACCTGCAGTCTCTATCCAGGATAAATCCTCTTTGGACCTTGGCACTTGTAAACTTGGAAGAAAAGTCTCCAGTACCACTATGTTTCTTGAGTGCAATTTTCTTTTATTCCAGCAATAAATATTACAGTGGTAATGAAAACATATCCTCTGGAACCTCCATAACAGTCTACGCGTTTCGAACAATGAAGTTCTTACTCAGGACTCACTTCAGTCATGAGTAAGAACTTCATTGTTCGAAACGCGTAGACTGTTATGGAGGTTCCAGAGGATATGTTTTAATTACCACTGCAATATTTATTGCTAGAATAAAAGAAAATTGCAGTCAAGAAACATAGGGATACTGGAGACTTTCCTTCCAAGTTTACATAGACGCTTATACCATGTTTTACTGATTGCACAATATAATAAAGTTAATGACGAACTCTTTTTGAGGTGTTTTATATGTCCACCTCTGGGATCAATTCCCCTTGAAATTTTTCCTTTGATCCTTTCTTTTATATAAAGCATTTGCTTTATAGTTCCGACATAGGGAGCGATCCCTGCTGCTCGGAGCACTGGCTCCCCTCTTCGTATTTTGCCAGTCTGTGGAAATTATTGTCCTGCTTCCTTTCGGGGCAAAAAAAAGCTCAGAATATCTTAGATTTGACTTGCTCAGAAATAAAGGGTGGGGGCTTCTTTCTGATGTGCTTACATATTATGAGGATATTCACCCACCGAGATGGTGATCATTAAATAACCCTGACTTTGTCTACAGTAGTCTACAGAGACACCTGTTTATATTTAAGGGAAATCTCCCTTCTCTTCGACCATCAGTACAGTCCTGGGGTGCCATTAAAGTTTTTTTTTTTTTTGTGGCATTATCACATTTTATTAATTTTATGTACTTCTACAGCTCTGACATATTCCGCAGCGCTGTACAGACATTAGAATCACACTGTCCCCAGGAGCTCACAATCTAAGGACCCTATCAGTAGGTCTGGTAGTGTATGTGTTAGTCCATGGCCCGAAAGTAGGGGGTTTTCATTGCAGCAAGGCTTCAAGTTATTTGAGTTATACATATTAGATTGGGGGCCCCGTACCTTGCAGGAACCCTGGAATAAATAAAGCAGCAGGCGAGCCAAATACAGTGCTAGGTTGTTTCCATTAGTCCTACAGGGATCAATGGAGCAGCGGTGTGCATGCTCAACCTACTACTACATTTTAGGAGGCCCCATAAGGCCCCCATTCGTGTGACCAGTGGTTGTACCAAAGTAATAGTAATAGTTGTTCCCTATCCAGGGATTAACTTGGAATATCCAGAATGGCTAAAGGGGTTGTCTCACTTTAGCAAATAGCATTTATTGTGTAGATGCAGTTAGTACAAGGCCCTTACTAATGTATTGTTATTCTCTATATTGCCTCATTTGCTGGATTCCTTCCTTTTTATATCACATTATGCACTTCTCATTTCCATGGTCATGACTAGAGATAAGCAAATTTTTCAAAAATTTAATTTGGCCGGTTCACCAAATTTTTTGAAAAAATTTGTTTCAATGCGAATTTATTTGCAGCGAATTTAGGTAAAAAAACAGCTATTTCCTGGCTGCAGAGAGCCTTTATAGTGGTGTAGAACACTGTGCCTTGTAGTAACACACAAAGGGAGTCTGCTGGGGTAGTGAAATAATACTGTCAGTCAGTATGACATGCAGATGACAGGAGTCGCTCTTAGAAACACTGCACACGTCACTTATTTGGGCAGTCACGGGGTCAAAACTGACCAAATACCTCAAGTATGAACTCAGCCTTACAGGTTGATGTGAGCGCCAAGAAGAAGCGCACTCCTTTTACACCGTTGTCAGCTGATTCCACATAGCTGCCTACAGAACCTGGTTGTGTCAACGTCACCGATTATTTTGTCCTTCCCCTGACCTGTCAGAATAATAACCCACAAAAAACATGTCCTGTCTGTGGAGCATTCGTCTTCACTCGGTCAGCATTTGATCAGTAATCTATCAGTATGCCAAAAAAAAACAGGAGTGGATCCAAAACAGAGATGACACATGAATGGAATATTTTCATGTCTTTTGTGTTTTCTACCCATTCCTGCTTTTGGTTACCAAATCATAAGCCAATTCTTATGGGACCATACAGCCCTTACAGCTGCTACACAGACTGGTTCCATTGTGCGTCTTCTTTTTCCTTCCTTCTGACAGATCAGAAAAAAGGTAAAATAAATGATGATGTCAGCCAGGCCAAAAGGCAAAATAGTGGACGAATCATGAAGTGAGGAGGGTGGGAACAGCATGTGAAGATGACAGAGTGGCCCTATGACATAGTGGTGAGGTGGAAGCAGCATAAAGAGAGACCACAGAGTGGCACAATGACAGTGTGGAGGTGGGAGGAACGTCAGAAGGCCACAGAGTGGCAAGGTGACATAGTGTGGAGGTGGCAGCAGCATCAGGATGCTACAGAGTGGCAAGGTGACATAGTGTGGAGGTGGCAGCAGCATGAGGAGACCACAGAGCGGCAAGCTGACATAGTGTGGAGGTGGCAGCAGATGAGGAGGCCACAGAGTTGCAAGATGACATAGTGTGGAGGTGGGGGACAATACCAGTACCAGCTGAGGATTGTGGGTGAAAGTAGGAGCACTTGGCATTAGATTAGTAGCTTAGGCAGGTAGCCAGAAGAAACTAGTCTCTTTTGTCAAAGTGTTGGTATGGCACCATGGATGATCTAGTCTGATGCATCAGGCATTGGTGGGTGGAAATCCTGGCTGATCCAAGCCTGATTCATATTGACAAAGTCTCTCCACATTTTGACAGTCTCTCCACATTTTGGGTGGACAGGCGAGTTCTTCTTGGGGTCACTATGGCCCCCGCCGCACTAAACATCTGCTCTGATGCCACACTGCTGGCCGGGCAGGACAGCTTTTCCAGGGCAAACTCAGCCAGTTGTGGCCACAAATCCAGTTTGGCTGTCCAGTAGTCCAGCGGATCTTTAATGTGGGGTGGCAGGGTGCTGTCCAAGTGTGCCACCATCTGCTGGTTCAGGTTCTGATCCAGGTCTAGCTGCCGGTGAGTAGTTTCTTCACTATGCGGGTTAAGAAAGCTATATAAACAAATGCTGGCCGCATGGACCAAAGAAACTCCAAAGAATGCACATCCACTAAATATAAAAAATAATACAAGAATTTTATTAGGCTACAAAAGACACTCAGACATGATTAAAAATTGTATACAAAAGTACAAGTGCTGGTACACAATAAGACCAAACACCTATCCGGCTCCAATCAAGAACCGCAAATATGGGTGAAATGTAGGTAGACCAAAATAGCAGCTTCAAGCAACATGCAACAAACATAGACTAATAAGTCCACAATAAATGCAAAATACACAATAATATGGCATCAAAAGTCTTATAGCTGAACCAAATAAACAAGCAGGGATTACCAAGGTGAGCCTGGATAAAGAAAATAGCGCACCACGAGTATCACTGGCAAAATCTGGCTTCCTCAGAGAGTCCCATGTGCCCCAAGATGCTGTATATATACCATGTTAATTATTTATAATTGATAATAAACAGGAGTCACCTGTATAGAATAAGAAAATCTGCTGTGCCTCTAGCGTCATGCAATGGCAAGAGCCAATAGTGAATGGTAAGCGGCAATAGCGAATCAAAGAAAATATAAAGTAGTCATGTGATCGGGGATCCCATGTGGTGCATGCCCTCCGTCAGGGAGGTAGGTGTGCACATTCGTGGCAAGAAATCCCGCGATACTTGTGGAGTAAGGCCGGACATCACGTGATCTAGAAGAGCGCATTGCGCTCTGCTCTGCAAACAATGATGATGTGTGATAGTGCTTCAACATAGTGTAAGAGGGTGCAAGGTATCATATGCGATGGCAGGTACGTGTCACCGAGGTTGCTGGCCTCGGTGAGGTGAGAGCCGGGTTTTTGTCTGCAGCAGCTAGTGCTGCTAGACTCTGTGACTTAGTTTGGCTGCAAAGCTAATCCGGGCCGGCTCTTACTGGGAGTAGGTAAAGTGTAGGGTGGGTGCCTACTCCCACGGTCCAGGCCGGACTTTATCCGGCCCCTTTAAAAGGCAGCCTCCTTAGCAGCTGGGGAGGGATTATCCTGGAGCTGCTAACAGGGCTGAGGAGTTCTCTGTCCTGGAGGAAAGAGCTCAGCAAGGAGGTGTTGTGTTCCTGGCTACCTGAAGCTGGATTCTCCTGCGGCAGGGCCGACAGCGTGGTGCGAACCTGCACCTACACCTCCCAGGTGACTGAACCTGTGTTGGCCTGTTTTGCTTTGCCTCCTTGTGTCTGGCCTGTGTGAATTACCACCAAGAGACTGTTTCTGTTTATTTTTGTGTCAGTGTGAATAAAACACTGTTTGTTGCACAATTCTGGACTCCTTGTTTTGCCTCGGTACTGCACCCGCACCGCTATCTACCAGAGCGACTCCCCACATTTGGTGTCGGATGCGGGCATGCGCAGTGAGGCTGGCGTGAACGCCGAACTTTGTTTTTGTGCGGAGCAAAAGTGAATGTCCTATATTAGGCCGGCAAAGTTGCAGCCTGTGATCTCTGGCAACATGGAGGCTGCTGTGAAGGCTCTGTAGAAGCTAACGTGCAGCAGCGGGAGACCAACCGGTTACTGCTACAACATGTGATGGCATTACAGGCGGCAGGAGCGTCCCACCACGTCCATGATGCTCGGAAGCGGTCCGTGCGGCGATCCTAAAGATGACCCCCGCAGACGACGTGGAGACATACCTAGCGGTCTTTGAGAAGGTCGCCGTGAGGGAAAAGTTACCCCGTGACCAATGGGCCGAGGTGGTCGCTCCGTTCCTGGCATCCGGACCCCAGCAAGTTTTTTTGATTTGGCAGACGACCAGGCTGCTGACTATCCCACGGTGAAGGGGGAGATCCTGGCCAGACTGGGGGTAAACGTGTTGGTCCGGGCTCAGCGGGTCCACCAGTGGGACTTTAAAGTGGCTGAACCCGCCAGGCCGCAGTACTATGAGTTGCTGCACAGGTTGCAAAAATGGCTGCAGCCTGAGGTTCTAAGTCCGACTGCTATGCTGGACCGGCTGCTGGCTGACATGTTTTGGAGGGCCTTGCCTTACCCTTCAACACTGGATCGGCCAGGTATCCCCACCAATGCCCATGAGATGGTCGACCTGGTGGAGCGATATGAGGCCACCAGAAACCTGCAAGAGGGTTCTTTGGGAGGGGGCCAGTCAAACCCGGAAGTCTCCACCCCAGTCCCGGCGGCCGGCCAAACCCGCCCGGGATGTACCTCTTGCAGATCCGTCCCCAGTGGTCTGCTGGCAGTGTCGGGAGCCTGGACACATAAGGGCCAACTGTCCACAGTGGGGGAACCCATGGAGACTAATTATGGGTACCGGCCTTCCATGTATGCCCGGAGACTGTGTGCGACCGGCACCCCGAGACAATAGACAGTCGTCATCTGTGCCAGGTGCAAGTCGGGGATAACCTGGCAGTGGCGCTGTTGGACTCAGGGAGCCTGGTAACCCTGGTAAGTGCTGCCCTGGTACAGCCCACCCAGTATACGGGCCGGAAAGTGGGTGTGGTGTGCATTCACGGAGACTTAAAGGACTATCCCACTGCTGTAATGTCTCTGTCCACGGCGGCCGGCACCTGGACTTGTGAGGTGGCGATCTCCACAAAGCTACCCTATGAACTGATAATTGGGAGAGACTTCCTGGTTTTCCATCACTGTGGCCTGAGGTGAAGGTGTCTAATAGCCCTGAGACAGGGGTAACCCTAGCAGAGTGGCCTGATACCACTGGAAGGCCAGAACCCTGGGAGCCCGAGTCTGAAGGGCCAGCGGTAGGGGTGACCACTGCTGCAGCGGTAGTGGGGGAGACAACCCCACTGAGTGTAATGGTGGGAGACACGGAGGACTTGCCACCGGGACCTGAGTTGGCAGACCTCAATGTCTCCGGGGAAAATTTTGGGACCGCACAACACCGGGACCAAACCCTAACCAGGGCCTGGGAGAATGTGCTGGAAATTGATGGTAAACCCCAGAAACCAGGGGCTGAATTAATGTTCCCACGATTTATTGTTCTGCAGGATATGTTGTATCAGGTGAACCAAATCCGAGGTGAACCTGTTGAACAGCTGGTGGTGCCCACAGCGTATCGCAAGCTTGTCATGGAGCTTGCCCACCAACATGTTCTTGGGGACACCTGGGGTGGCAGAAAACCCAGGACCGCATACTGCAGCGGTTTTATTGGCCCAGTGTGTTCAAGGAGGTAGAAGATTATTGTAAGTCCTGTCCAACCTGTCAGATAACTAGCCCCCAGCCACATTTCCGTAGTCCTCTGGTACCTCTGCCAATTATTGAAGTACCGCTTGAGCGAATCGCTATGGATTTAATTGGGCCTGTACCAAAGTCTCGCCAGGGGCCACCAACACATTCTGGTAGTTCTCGACTATGCCACTCGGTATCCGGAGGCGGTGCCTCTGCGACATACCTCAGCTAGACTCATTGCCAAACGAGTTAATGGAGATGTTTTCCGTGTGGGCCTGCCAAAAGAGGTTCTGACAGACCAAGGGACCCCTTTATGTCCAAAGTAATGAGGGAACTGTGTAAATTGTTGCGTATAAAGCAGTTACGGACGTCCGCTTACCATCCGCAAACAGACGGTCTTGTTGGAGAGGTTTAATCAAACTCTAAAAATATGTTAAAAGGGTGGTGTCTAGAGATGGGAAGGACTGGGACCTGCTTCTGCCCTATCTCATGTTCGCAGTGCGAGAGGTGCCCCAGGCCTCTACTGGGTTCTCGCCCTTCGAACTGCTTTATGGCAGACACCCTCGGGGCCTGTTGGATATCGCCAAGGAAGCATGGGAACAACAGCCTGTCCCCCACAAAAGTGTCATTGAGTATGTCGCCCAGATGCAGGAACGGATGGAAAGGGTGTTGCCCTTGGTCCGGGAGCATATGGAGGCAGCGCAACAAGCCCAGAGTAGGGTGTACAATCGTCAGGCTCGGGTACGGGACTTCAATCCGGGAGATCGGGTTTGGTTCTGGTACCCACCCTTGACAGCAAATTCCTAGCTAGGTGGCAGGGCCCCTATGAGGTGATCGAGAAGGTAGGGAAGTAAATTACAAGGTACACCAGCCAGGGCGGTGCAAGCCGGAGCAGGTGTACCACGTGAATTTACTTAAGCCGTGAAAGATAGGGACGCGGTCGACGACCACAGCCCCGGCCAGGGCTTCTAGGTGAAAGGGTCCAGCCCCACAGTTCGAGGCCTGTGAAGCCGTAACCACGGTAAAAATTGCAGACAGCCTGTCTTCCAAACAAGTTCAGGAAGTCAGGGAGTTCTCAGTCGGAACACGGATGTGTTCTCAGACCTCCCTGGCCGCACGTCTCTCATCCGACATGACATCGCCACTGAGCCTCAGGCCAAGGTCCGGTTAAAACCATACCAGGTACCTGAGGCTCGGCGGCGGACCATCGCGGAGGAAGTGCAGTTAATGTTGAAGCTCGATGTCATTGAGGAGTCGAAAGTGAGTGGGCCAGTCCCATAGTCCTAATACCCAAGCCGGATGGGACGTTACGGTTCTGCAACGACTTTCGCAAGTTAAATGAAGTATCCAAGTTTGACGCGTATCCCATGCCCCGAGTAGACGAGCTTGTTGAAAATTTAGGACAAGCCCGTTATTTTTCTGTGCTGGACCTCACTAAAGGGTACTGGCAGGTACCCTTAACGGAGACGGCCTACTTAGATGATGTAGTCATCCACAGCACCGACTGGGAAGCCATTTACCCAAGGTGCAGGCGGTAGTGGATGCCCTGAGGAAAGCTGGACTAACCGCCAATCCAAAAAGTGTGCGATTGGGTTGGAAGAGACCAAATATCTGGGATATGTAATTGGGCGGGAGTCATCAAACCTCAGGTAACTAAGGTAGAGGCCATTCGCAACTGGCCCCGACCGGTCACCACCAGGCAGGTAAAGTCGTTCCTGGGGATTGTAGGATACTACATGAGGTTTGTGCCCCACTTTGCCACAATAGCAGCGCCATTGACAGACCTGTTGAAGGGCGAAAGTCTGGGAGGGTTAGCTGGAGTGAGAAGGCGGAGGAGGCTTTCTCCGCGTTGAAGTCGGCCCTGTGTGGGTCCCCGGTTTTGGTGACACCCGACTTCAACAAGGAGTTTGTCGTACAGACCGACGCCTCGGAGGTAGGCCTCGGTGCGGTACTGTCGCAGGAGGTCAACGGGAAGAACATCCCGTTGTCTTCCTGAGCCGTAAGCTCAGTCCCGCTGAGTCCAGATATAGTATAGTGGAGAGGGAGTGCCTGGCTATCAAGTGGGCACTCGAATCTCTCCGCTACTACCTGATTAGGGAGGAGGTTCCGTCTGGTGACCGACCATTCCCCCTCAAGTGGATGAGTCAGGCCAAGGAGAGGAATGCTCGGGTCACCAGGTAGTTCCTATCCCTTCAAAATTTCAAATTCTCCGTGGAACACAGGGCAGGCCGCTTGCAGGGCAACGCAGATGCCCTGTCCCGCGTCCACTGCCTCTACGTGTAGTTCACCCCTCAGGGTTTAACAAAGGGGGTGTGTAGAGGGTGCAGGTATCATATGCGATGGCAGGTACGTGTCACCAGGTTGCTGGCCTCGGTGAGGTGAGAGCCGGGTTTTTGTCTGCAGCAGCTAGTGCTGTTGGACTCTGTGACTTAGTTTGGCTGCAAAGCTAATCCGGGCCGGCTCTTACTGGGAGTAGGTAAGAGTGTAGGGTGGTGCCTACTCCCACGGTCCAGGCCGGACTTTATCCGGCCTCTTTAAAGGCAGCCTCCTTAGCAGCTGGGAGGGATTATCCTGGAGCTGCTAACAGGGGCTGAGGAGTTCTCTGTCCTGGAGGAAAGAGCTCAGCAAGGAGGTGTTTTGTTCCTGGCTACCTGAAGCTGGATTCTCCTGCGGCGGGCCGACAGCGTGGTGCGAACCTGCACCTACACCTCCCAGGTGACTGAACCTGTGTTGGCCTGTTTTGCTTTGCCTCCTTGTGTCTGGCCTGTGTGAATTACCACCAAGAGACTGTTTCTGTTTATTTTTGTGTCAGTGTGAATAAAACACTGTTTGTTGCACAATTCTGGACTCCTTGTTTGCCTCATGTACTGCACCCGCACCGCTATCTACCAGAGCGACTCCCCACAATAGCAATAAGGGAACAAATAACATAGATTAGACATGAAATAGCAACAACGTTATTTACAAAGAGAATTAATGAACACATAATTAATATACCTAAAGAATATATACAGTATTCCCATGATATTACATAAACAATCAATCACATAGAAAGATTATATGTGTAACCACCAGTAGTTAAATGACATAAATATAGAATACATAAGTAATAACATGATTAGTATATTAGTATATAGCAACCATGTATAAATATTTAGAAATAAGATTAACGAGACCTTTCACCCAGAAATTTCATGTCATATTAATATCTGACATTGTTGCACTGCCCCAGTGGTGCTTATTCAGGTATCTGTATTTTTCTTGTGGCCTCGTTTGTCCGCGGTGCCCCCGCAATATTTCCGCCATGTATGCAACTGTATGCGTGGTCGGCTCAACTTGGCGGAGCCTGCAAAGGTCTCTCAGGCGTGTCTGCCTTCCCCTGGCACAGGCGCAGCTAATCAGCACGCTCGGCTGCCAGCCAGGAGAGGGCGCTCTGGCTCTGGATGGTTGGCTCCGCTCCCAGTTCGCCCGAGAACTAAAGCGTCTTCTCCTGGCTAGAGCGGAGCGCGCTGATGAGGAGGAAGGAGGAGGAGACAGAAGAGGAGAGGACTACAACTCCCAGCATGTCAAGGATTGTGGGTGAAAGTAGGAGCACTTGGCATTAGATTAGTAGCTTAGGCAGGTAGCCAGAAGAAACTAGTCTCTTTTGTCAAAGTGTTGGTATGGCACCATGGATGATCTAGTCTGATGCATCAGGCATTGGTGGGTGGAAATCCTGGCTGATCCAAGCCTGATTCATATTGACAAAGTCTCTCCACATTTTGACAGTCTCTCCACATTTTGGGTGGACAGGCGAGTTCTTCTTGGGGTCACTATGGCCCCGCCGCACTAAACATCTGCTCTGATGCCACACTGCTGGCCGGGCAGGACAGCTTTTCCAGGGCAAACTCAGCCAGTTGTGGCCACAAATCCAGTTTGGCTGTCCAGTAGTCCAGCGGATCTTTAATGTGGGGTGGCAGGGTGCTGTCCAAGTGTGCCACCATCTGCTGGTTCAGGTTCTGATCCAGGTCTAGCTGCCGGTGAGTAGTTTCTTCACTATGCGGGTTAAGAAAGCTATATAAACAAATGCTGGCCGCATGGACCAAAGAAACTCCAAAGAATGCACATCCACTAAATATAAAAAATAATACAAGAATTTTATTAGGCTACAAAGACACTCAGACATGATTAAAAATTGTATACAAAAGTACAAGTGCTGGTACACAATAAGACCAAACACCTATCCGGCTCCAATCAAGAACCGCAAATATGGGTGAAATGTAGGTAGACCAAAATAGCAGCTTCAAGCAACATGCAACAAACATAGACTAATAAGTCCACAATAAATGCAAAATACACAATAATATGGCATCAAAAGTCTTATAGCTGAACCAAATAAACAAGCAGGGATTACCAAGGTGAGCCTGGATAAAGAAAATAGCGCACCACGAGTATCACTGGCAAAATCTGGCTTCCTCAGAGAGTCCCATGTGCCCCAAGATGCTGTATATATACCATGTTAATTATTTATAATTGATAATAAACAGGAGTCACCTGTATAGAATAAGAAAATCTGCTGTGCCTCTAGCGTCATGCAATGGCAAGAGCCAATAGTGAATGGTAAGCGGCAATAGCGAATCAAAGAAAATATAAAGTAGTCATGTGATCGGGGATCCCATGTGGTGCATGCCCCCTCCGTCAGGGAGGTAGGTGTGCACATTCGTGGCAAGAAATCCCGCGATACTTGTGGAGTAAGGCCGGACATCACGTGATCTAGAAGAGCGCATTGCGCTCTGCTCTGCAAACAATGATGATGTGTGATAGTGCTTCAACATAGTGTAAGAGGGTGCAAGGTATCATATGCGATGGCAGGTACGTGTCACCGAGGTTGCTGGCCTCGGTGAGGTGAGAGCCGGGTTTTTTGTCTGCAGCAGCTAGTGCTGCTAGACTCTGTGACTTAGTTTGGCTGCAAAGCTAATCCGGGCCGGCTCTTACTGGGAGTAGGTAAAGTGTAGGGTGGGTGCCTACTCCCCACGGTCCAGGCCGGACTTTATCCGGCCCCTTTAAAAGGCAGCCTCCTTAGCAGCTGGGGAGGGGATTATCCTGGAGCTGCTAACAGGGCTGAGGAGTTCTCTGTCCTGGAGGAAAGAGCTCAGCAAGGAGGTGTTGTGTTCCTGGCTACCTGAAGCTGGATTCTCCTGCGGCAGGGCCGACAGCGTGGTGC
This sequence comes from Bufotes viridis, assembly GCA_033119425.1. NCBI lineage: Eukaryota > Metazoa > Chordata > Amphibia > Anura > Bufonidae > Bufotes > Bufotes viridis. The sequence goes on from CM065592.1 coordinate 6,831,654, forward strand.
GAACCTGCACCTACACCTCCCAGGTGACTGAACCTGTGTTGGCCTGTTTTGCTTTGCCTCCTTGTGTCTGGCCTGTGTGAATTACCACCAAGAGACTGTTTCTGTTTATTTTTGTGTCAGTGTGAATAAAACACTGTTTGTTGCACAATTCTGGACTCCTTGTTTTGCCTCGGTACTGCACCCGCACCGCTATCTACCAGAGCGACTCCCACATTTGGTGTCGGATGCGGGCATGCGCAGTGAGGCTGGCGTGAACGCCGAACTTTGTTTTTTGTGCGGAGCAAAAGTGAATGTCCTATATTAGGCCGGCAAAGTTGCAGCCTGTGATCTCTGGCAACATGGAGGCTGCTGTGAAGGCTCTCGTAGAAGCTAACGTGCAGCAGCGGGAGACCAACCGGTTACTGCTACAACATGTGATGGCATTACAGGCGGCAGGAGCGTCCCACCACGTCCATGATGCTCGGAAAGCGGTCCGTGCGGCGATCCCAAAGATGACCCCCGCAGACGACGTGGAGACATACCTAGCGGTCTTTGAGAAGGTCGCCGTGAGGGAAAAGTTACCCCGTGACCAATGGGCCGAGGTGGTCGCTCCGTTCCTGGCATCCGGACCCCAGCAAGTTTTTTTTGATTTGGCAGACGACCAGGCTGCTGACTATCCCACGGTGAAGGGGGAGATCCTGGCCAGACTGGGGGTAAACGTGTTGGTCCGGGCTCAGCGGGTCCACCAGTGGGACTTTAAAGTGGCTGAACCCGCCAGGCCGCAGTACTATGAGTTGCTGCACAGGTTGCAAAAATGGCTGCAGCCTGAGGTTCTAAGTCCGACTGCTATGCTGGACCGGCTGCTGGCTGACATGTTTTGGAGGGCCTTGCCTTACCCCTTCAACACTGGATCGGCCAGGTATCCCCACCAATGCCCATGAGATGGTCGACCTGGTGGAGCGATATGAGGCCACCAGAAACCTGCAAGAGGGTTCTTTGGGAGGGGGCCAGTCAAACCCCGGAAGTCTCCACCCCAGTCCCGGCGGCCGGCCAAACCCGCCCGGGATGTACCTCTTGCAGATCCGTCCCCAGTGGTCTGCTGGCAGTGTCGGGAGCCTGGACACATAAGGGCCAACTGTCCACAGTGGGGGAACCCATGGAGACTAATTATGGGTACCGGCCTTCCATGTATGCCCGGAGACTGTGTGCGACCGGCACCCCGAGACAATAGACAGTCGTCATCTGTGCCAGGTGCAAGTCGGGGATAACCTGGCAGTGGCGCTGTTGGACTCAGGGAGCCTGGTAACCCTGGTAAGTGCTGCCCTGGTACAGCCCACCCAGTATACGTGCCGGAAAGTGGGTGTGGTGTGCATTCACGGAGACTTAAAGGACTATCCCACTGCTGTAATGTCTCTGTCCACGGCGGCCGGCACCTGGACTTGTGAGGTGGCGATCTCCACAAAGCTACCCTATGAACTGATAATTGGGAGAGACTTCCCTGGTTTTCCATCACTGTGGCCTGAGGTGAAGGTGTCTAATAGCCCTGAGACAGGGGTAACCCTAGCAGAGTGGCCTGATACCACTGGAAGGCCAGAACCCTGGGAGCCCGAGTCTGAAGGGCCAGCGGTAGGGGTGACCACTGCTGCAGCAGTAGTGGGGAGACAACCCCACTGAGTGTAATGGTGGGAGACACGGAGGACTTGCCACCGGGACCTGAGTTGGCAGACCTCAATGTCTCCGGGGAAAATTTTGGGACCGCACAACACCGGGACCAAACCCTAACCAGGGCCTGGGAGAATGTGCTGGAAATTGATGGTAAACCCCAGAAACCAGGGGCTGAATTAATGTTCCCACGATTTATTGTTCTGCAGGATATGTTGTATCAGGTGAACCAAATCCGAGGTGAACCTGTTGAACAGCTGGTGGTGCCCACAGCGTATCGCAAGCTTGTCATGGAGCTTGCCCACCAACATGTTCTTGGGGACACCTGGGGTGGCAGAAAACCCAGGACCGCATACTGCAGCGGTTTTATTGGCCCAGTGTGTTCAAGGAGGTAGAAGATTATTGTAAGTCCTGTCCAACCTGTCAGATAACTAGCCCCCAGCCACATTTCCGTAGTCCTCTGGTACCTCTGCCAATTATTGAAGTACCGTTTGAGCGAATCGCTATGGATTTAATTGGGCCTGTACCAAAGTCTGCCAGGGGCCACCAACACATTCTGGTAGTTCTCGACTATGCCACTCGGTATCCGGAGGCGGTGCCTCTGCGACATACCTCAGCTAGACTCATTGCCAAACGGTTAATGGAGATGTTTTCCCGTGTGGGCCTGCCAAAAGAGGTTCTGACAGACCAAGGGACCCCTTTTATGTCCAAAGTAATGAGGGAACTGTGTAAATTGTTGCGTATAAAGCAGTTACGGACGTCCGTTTACCATCCGCAAACAGACGGTCTTGTTGAGAGGTTTAATCAAACTCTAAAAAATATGTTAAAAAGGGTGGTGTCTAGAGATGGGAAGGACTGGGACCTGCTTCTGCCCTATCTCATGTTCGCAGTGCGAGTGGTGCCCCAGGCCTCTACTGGGTTCTCGCCCTTCGAACTGCTTTATGGCAGACACCCTCGGGCCTGTTGGATATCGCCAAGGAAGCATGGGAACAACAGCCTGTCCCCCACAAAAGTGTCATTGAGTATGTCGCCCAGATGCAGGAACGGATGGAAAGGGTGTTGCCCTTGGTCCGGGAGCATATGGAGGCAGCGCAACAAGCCCAGAGTAGGGTGTACAATCGTCAGGCTCGGGTACGGGACTTCAATCCGGGAGATCGGGTTTTGGTTCTGGTACCCACCCTTGACAGCAAATTCCTAGCTAGGTGGCAGGGCCCCTATGAGGTGATCGAGAAGGTAGGGAAGTAAATTACAAGGTACACCAGCCAGGGCGGTGCAAGCCGGAGCAGGTGTACCACGTGAATTTACTAAGCCGTGGAAAGATAGGGACGCGGCCGACGACCACAGCCCCGGCCAGGGCTTCTAGGTGAAAAGGGTCCAGCCCCACAGTTCGAGGCCTGTGAAGCCGTAACCACGGTAAAATTGCAGACAGCCTGTCTTCCAAACAAGTTCAGGAAGTCAGGAGTTCCTCAGTCGGAACACGGATGTGTTCTCAGACCTCCCTGGCCGCACGTCTCTCATCCGACATGACATCGTCACTGAGCCTCAGGCCAAGGTCCGGTTAAAACCATACCGGTACCCGAGGCTCGGCGGCGGGCCATCGCGGAGGAAGTGCAGTTAATGTTGAAGCTCGATGTCATTGAGGAGTCGAAAAGTGAGTGGGCCAGTCCCATAGTCCTAATACCCAAGCCGGATGGGACGTTGCGGTTCTGCAACGACTTTCGCAAGTTAAATGAAGTATCCAAGTTTGACGCGTATCCCATGCCCCGAGTAGACGAGCTTGTTGAAAATTTAGGACAAGCCCGTTATTTTTCTGTGCTGGACCTCACTAAAGGGTACTGGCAGGTACCCTTAACGGAGACGGCCTACTTAGATGATGTAGTCATCCACAGCACCGACTGGGAAAGCCATTTACCCAAGGTGCAGGCGGTAGTGGATGCCCTGAGGAAAGCTGGACTAACCGCCAATCCAAAAAAGTGTGCGATTGGGTTGGAAGAGACCAAATATCTGGGATATGTAATTGGGCGGGGAGTCATCAAACCTCAGGTAACTAAGGTAGAGGCCATTCGCAACTGGCCCCGACCGGTCACCACCAGGCAGGTAAAGTCGTTCCTGGGGATTGTAGGATACTACATGAGGTTTGTGCCCCACTTTGCCACAATAGCAGCGCCATTGACAGACCTGTTGAAGGGGCGAAAGTCTGGGAGGGTTAGCTGGAGTGAGAAGGCGGAGGAGGCTTTCTCCGCGTTGAAGTCGGCCCTGTGTGGGTCCCCGGTTTTGGTGACACCCGACTTCAACAAGGAGTTTGTCGTACAGACCGACGCCTCGGAGGTAGGCCTCGGTGCGGTACTGTCGCAGGAGGTCAACGGGAAGAACATCCCGTTGTCTTCCTGAGCCGTAAGCTCAGTCCCGCTGAGTCCAGATATAGTATAGTGGAGAGGGAGTGCCTGGCTATCAAGTGGGCACTCGAATCTCTCCGCTACTACCTGTTAGGGAGGAGGTTCCGTCTGGTGACCGACCATTCCCCTCAAGTGGATGAGTCAGGCCAAGGAGAGGAATGCTCGGGTCACCAGGTAGTTCCTATCCCTTCAAAATTTCAAATTCTCCGTGGAACACAGGGCAGGCCGCTTGCAGGGCAACGCAGATGCCCTGTCCCGCGTCCACTGCCTCACGTGTGTTCACCCCTCAGGGTTTGAACAAAGGGGGTGTGTAAGAGGGTGCAAGGTATCATATGCGATGGCAGGTACGTGTCACCGAGGTTGCTGGCCTCGGTGAGGTGAGAGCCGGGTTTTTGTCTGCAGCAGCTAGTGCTGCTAGACTCTGTGACTTAGTTTGGCTGCAAAGCTAATCCGGGCCGGCTCTTACTGGGAGTAGGTAAAGTGTAGGGTGGGTGCCTACTCCCCACGGTCCAGGCCGGACTTTATCCGGCCCCTTTAAAGGCAGCCTCCTTAGCAGCTGGGAGGGATTATCCTGGAGCTGCTAACAGGGCTGAGGAGTTCTCTGTCCTGGAGGAAAGAGCTCAGCAAGGAGGTGTTTTGTTCCTGGCTACCTGAAGCTGGATTCTCCTGCGGCGGGGCCGACAGCGTGGTGCGAACCTGCACCTACACCTCCCAGGTGACTGAACCTGTGTTGGCCTGTTTTGCTTTGCCTCCTTGTGTCTGGCCTGTGTGAATTACCACCAAGAGACTGTTTCTGTTTATTTTTGTGTCAGTGTGAATAAAACACTGTTTGTTGCACAATTCTGGACTCCTTGTTTTGCCTCGGTACTGCACCCGCACCGCTATCTACCAGAGCGACTCCCCACAATAGCAATAAGGGAACAAATAACATGATTAGACATGAAATAGCAACACGTTATTTACAAAAGAGAATTAATGAACACATAATTAATATACCTAAAGAATATATACAGTATTCCCATGATATTACATAAACAATCAATCACATAGAAAGATTATATGTGTAACCACCAGTAGTTAAATGACATAAATATAGAATACATAGTAATAACATGATTAGTATATTAGTATATAGCAACCATGTATAAATATTTAGAAATAAGATTAACGAGGACCTTTCACCAGAAATTTCATGTCTATATTAATATCTGACATTACTTGCCTGCCCCCAGTGGTGCTTATTCCGGTATTCTTATTTTTTTTTGTGCCCCCGTTTGTCCGCGGTGCCCCCCGCAATATTTCCCGCCATGTATGGTAATGAGCCATTCGGCTCAACTTGGCGGGCCTGCAAAAGGTCTCTCAGGCGTGTCTGCCTTCCCCCTGGCACAGAGCACAACTAATCAGCACGCTCCGCTCTTAGCCAGGGAGAAGACACTCTGGCTCTGGATGGTTGAAATCGCTCCAGTTCTCGCGAGAACTAAAGCGTCTTCTCCCTGGCTAAGAGCGGAGCGCGCTGATGAGGAGGAGGAGGAGGAGACAGAAGAGGAGAGGACTACAACTCCCAGCATGTCCAGCCTGTTATTATGTTATATCAGAGGACAATAGAGGAGGAGACAGAAGAGGAGACTACGACTCCCAGCATGTCCAGCCTATTATGTGATATCAGAGGACATTATAGGAGGAGGTAAAAGAGGAGAGGACTACAACTCCCAGCATGTCCAGCCTGTTATTATGTGATATCAGAGGACATTACAGGAGGAGGTAGAAGAGGAGAGGACTACAACTCCCATCATCTTGCTTAACAAGCTATCTCTCTGCAAACTCTCTTCTTGACCCCTTACAATCTGCCTTTCGCCCTCTTTAAGCTTCATTCACACATCAGTGTTTCCCGGACGTGTGCTCTACGTGTTCTCCGTGGACAGCACACGTCCCCATTCATTTGAATGTGTGTATTCATACATCAGTGTTTTAGCACGGTCCGTGGGTCCGTGTTTTCAGCACGAATGCATGTCCTATCTTGTCCGTATTTCCGGATCCCTCACGCCGATTATAGTCAATGAGTCCATGAAAACCAAAGATGCAATACAGATGCCATCTATGTTTCACGGATCATTAAAAAGAGATTGTTTGAAAATTATTTTCCACCTGCTCAGTGTCAGTGAAAAACGGATGGACCACGGTCAGCAACAAATGGACCCACGTACCCAACACGGATCTGTCACAGGAGGAAACACGGATTGAACACGGTCCGTGTTACCACTGATCCAAAACTGACACTGACGTCTGCATGAGGCATTACTCTACAGAAACTGCCCTCACTAAAGTGTCCAACGATCTCCTAACAGCAAAAAGAAATGGTGACTATTCTCTACTGATTCTGCTGGATCTCTCTGCAGCGTTTGTTACCGTAGACCATGAACTCCTCCTCACCATGCTCCACTCAATTGGCCTTAAGGACCCTGCTCTCTCTTGGTTCTCTTCTTATCTCTCTGGCCACTCTTTTAGTGTCTCATTCGCTGGCTCTTCTTCTTCTCTTCCTCTTGATGTTGGCATTCCTCAGGGCTCAGTACTACGTCCTCTACTCTTCTCTCTCTATATAGTCCCCATCGGACTATCAGTAGATTTGGCTTTCAATACCATCTCTATGCTGACGACAGCCAACTATACACTTCATCCCCGGATATCACCCCTGCTTTACGCCAAAACACCAGTAACTGTCTGACAGCTGTCTCTAACATCATGTCCTCTCTGTGTCTAAAACTGAACCTCTCAAAAACTGAACTTCTTGTCTTTCCCCCATCTACTAACCCGACTAAACCTGATATTTCAATTTCAGTCTGCAGCACTATCATAACTCCTATGTAACATGCCCGCTGTCTTGGGGCCACATTTGACTCTGATCTTTCCTTTGTTCCCCATATTCAGTCACATACACGCTCTTGTTGTCTGCACTTCAAAAATATCGCCAGAATCCGCCCTTTTCCTACAGTGGAAACGGCAAAAACTCTTGTTGTTGCCCTGATTCATTCTCGTCTTGACTACTGCAACGCATTACTAATCGGTCTCCCTCTCACTAAACTCTCCCCCCTTCAGTCTGTCCTAAATGCTGCAGCCAGGCTCATCTATCCATCCAACCGCTACACTGATGCTACAAGTCTGTGCCACTCACTTCACTGGTTGCCCATCCACCACAGAATACAGCTCAAACTTCTCACCCACAAAGCTCTCCACAGTGCTGCACCTCCATACATCTCCTCCTCATCTCCATCTACCACCCTACTCCTGCTCTCCCCAGTGCTGCACCTCCATACATCTCCTCCTTATCTCCATCTACCACCTTACTCCTGCTCTCCACAGTGCTGCACCTCCATACATCTCCTCCTCATCTCCATCTACCACCCTACTCCTGCTCTCCACAGTGCTGCACCTCCATACATCTCCTCCTCATCTCCATCTACCACCCTACTCCTGCTCTCCACAGTGCTGCACCTCCATACATCTCCTCCTCATCTCCATCTACCACCCTACTCCTGCTCTCCACAGTGCTGCACCTCCATACATCTCCTCCTCATCTCCATCTACCACCCTACTCCTGCTCTCCACAGTGCTGCACCTCCATACATCTCCTCCTCATCTCCATCTACCACCCTACTCCTGCTCTCCACAGTGCTGCACCTCCATACATCTCCTCCTCATCTCCATCTACCACCCTACTCCTGCTCTCCACAGTGCTGCACCTCCATACATCTCCTCCTCATCTCCATCTACCACCCTACTCCTGCTCTCCACAGTGCTGCACCTCCATACATCTCCTCCTCATCTCCATCTACCACCCTACTCCTGCTCTCCACAGTGCTGCACCTCCATACATCTCCTCCTCATCTCCATCTACCACCCTACTCCTGCTCTCCACAGTGCTGCACCTCCATACATCTCCTCCTCATCTCCATCTACCACCCTACTCCTGCTCTCCACAGTGCTGCACCTCCATACATCTCCTCCTCATCTCCATCTACCACCCTACTCCTGCTCTCCACAGTGCTGCACCTCCATACATCTCCTCCTCATCTCCATCTACCACCCTACTCCTGCTCTCCACAGTGCTGCACCTCCATACATCTCCTCCTCATCTCCATCTACCACCCTACTCCTGCTCTCCACAGTGCTGCACCTCCATACATCTCCTCCTCATCTCCATCTACCACCCTACTCCTGCTCTCCACAGTGCTGCACCTCCATACATCTCCTCCTCATCTCCATCTACCACCCTACTCCTGCTCTCCACAGTGCTGCACCTCCATACATCTCCTCCTCATCTCCATCTACCACCCTACTCCTGCTCTCCACAGTGCTGCACCTCCATACATCTCCTCCTCATCTCCATCTACCACCCTACTCCTGCTCTCCACAGTGCTGCACCTCCATACATCTCCTCCTCATCTCCATCTACCACCCTACTCCTGCTCTCCACAGTGCTGCACCTCCATACATCTCCTCCTCATCTCCATCTACCACCCTACTCCTGCTCTCCACAGTGCTGCACCTCCATACATCTCCTCCTCATCTCCATCTACCACCCTACTCCTGCTCTCCACAGTGCTGCACCTCCATACATCTCCTCCTCATCTCCATCTACCACCCTACTCCTGCTCTCCACAGTGCTGCACCTCCATACATCTCCTCCTCATCTCCATCTACCACCCTACTCCTGCTCTCCACAGTGCTGCACCTCCATACATCTCCTCCTCATCTCCATCTACCACCCTACTCCTGCTCTCCACAGTGCTGCACCTCCATACATCTCCTCCTCATCTCCATCTACCACCCTACTCCTGCTCTCCACAGTGCTGCACCTCCATACATCTCCTCCTCATCTCCATCTACCACCCTACTCCTGCTCTCCACAGTGCTGCACCTCCATACATCTCCTCCTCATCTCCATCTACCACCCTACTCCTGCTCTCCACAGTGCTGCACCTCCATACATCTCCTCCTCATCTCCATCTACCACCCTACTCCTGCTCTCCACAGTGCTGCACCTCCATACATCTCCTCCTCATCTCCATCTACCACCCTACTCCTGCTCTCCACAGTGCTGCACCTCCATACATCTCCTCCTCATCTCCATCTACCACCCTACTCCTGCTCTCCACAGTGCTGCACCTCCATACATCTCCTCCTCATCTCCATCTACCACCCTACTCCTGCTCTCCACAGTGCTGCACCTCCATACATCTCCTCCCTCATCTCCATCTACCACCCTACTCCTGCTCTCCACAGTGCTGCACCTCCATACATCTCCTCCTCATCTCCATCTACCACCCTACTCCTGCTCTCCACAGTGCTGCACCTCCATACATCTCCTCCTCATCTCCATCTACCACCCTACTCCTGCTCTCCACAGTGCTGCACCTCCATACATCTCCTCCTCATCTCCATCTACCACCCTACTCCTGCTCTCCACAGTGCTGCACCTCCATACATCTCCTCCTCATCTCCATCTACCACCCTACTCCTGCTCTCCACAGTGCTGCACCTCCATACATCTCCTCCTCATCTCCATCTACCCCCTACTCCTGCTCTCCACAGTGCTGCACCTCCATACATCTCCTCCTCATCTCCATCTACCACCCTACTCCTGCTCTCCACAGTGCTGCACCTCCATACATCTCCTCCTCATCTCCATCTACCACCCTACTCCTGCTCTCCACAGTGCTGCACCTCCATACATCTCCTCCTCATCTCCATCTACCACCCTACTCCTGCTCTCCACAGTGCTGCACCTCCATACATCTCCTCCTCATCTCCATCTACCACCCTACTCCTGCTCTCCACAGTGCTGCACCTCCATACATCTCCTCCCTCATCTCCATCTACCACCCTACTCCTGCTCTCCACAGTGCTGCACCTCCATACATCTCCTCCCTCATCTCCATCTACCACCCTACTCCTGCTCTCCACAGTGCTGCACCTCCATACATCTCCTCCTCATCTCCATCTACCACCCTACTCCTGCTCTCCACAGTGCTGCACCTCCATACATCTCCTCCTCATCTCCATCTACCACCCTACTCCTGCTCTCCACAGTGCTGCACCTCCATACATCTCCTCCTCATCTCCATCTACCACCCTACTCCTGCTCTCCACAGTGCTGCACCTCCATACATCTCCTCCTCATCTCCATCTACCCCCTACTCCTGCTCTCCACAGTGCTGCACCTCCATACATCTCCTCCTTCATCTCCATCTACCACCCTACTCCTGCTCTCCACAGTGCTGCACCTCCATACATCTCCTCCTCATCTCCATCTACCCCTCTACTCCTGCTCTCCACAGTGCTGCACCTCCATACATCTCCTCCTCATCTCCATCTACCACCCTACTCCTGCTCTCCACAGTGCTGCACCTCCATACATCTCCTCCATCATCTCCATCTACCACCCTACTCCTGCTCTCCACAGTGCTGCACCTCCATAAATCTCCTCCTCATCTCCATCTACCACCCTTATCCTTCTCTCCACAGTGCTGCACCTCCATACATCTCCTCCCTCATCTCCATCTACCCCTCTACTCCTGCTCTCCACAGTGCTGCACCTCCATACATCTCCTCCTCACCTTCATCTACCACCCTACTCCTGCTCTCCACAGTGCTGCACCTCCATACATCTCCTCCTCATCTCCATCTACCACCCTACTCCTGCTCTCCACAGTGCTGCACCTCCATACATCTCCTCCTCATCTCCATCTATCCCTCTACTCCTGCTCTCCACAGTGCTGCACCTCCATACATCTCCTGATCTCCATCTACCACCCTACTCCTGCTCTCCACAGTGCTGCACCTCCATACATCTCCTCCTCATCTCCATCTATCCCTCTACTCCTGCTCTCCACAGTGCTGCACCTCCATACATCTCCTCCTCATCTCCATCTACCCTCTACTCCTGCTCTCCACAGTGCTGCACCTCCATACATCTCCTGATCTCCATCTACCACCCTACTCCTGCTTTCCACACATATGACGCGCGCTTCCATAAAACAGCCACTTCGCGGCAGAAGCGCTAATGGCTTGTATCCTCCTTATCATAATCAGCTACCTTATGTGTCACCCCCATTCCTCATAGATTGTCAGCTCTTGTGAGCAGGGCCCGGACTCCTGGTGTCTCAGTTATATATTATCCGGTTACTTTTGTTTTGTACATGAACCCTATGAATTTGTAAAGCGCTGCGGAATATGGTGGCGCCATATAAATACATATTATCATTATTATTATATCCAGCCTGTTATTATGTGATATCAGAGGACATTACAGGAGGAGACAGAAGAGGAGAGGACTACAACTCCCAGCATGTCCAGCCCGTTATTATGTGATATCAGAGGACATTATAGGGGGAGGTAGAAGAGGAGAGGACTACAACTCCCAGCATTTCCAGCCTGTTATTATGTGATATCAGAGGACATTATAGGGGGAGGTAGAAGAGGAGAGGACTACAACTCCCAGCATTTCCAGCCTGTTATTATGTGATATCAGAGGACATTAAAGGAGGAGAAAGAAGAGGAGAGGACTACAACTCCCAGCATATCCAGCACGTTATTATGTGATATCAGAGGACATTATAGGGGGAGGTAGAAGAGGGGAGGACTACAACTCCCAGCATGTCCAGCCCGTTATTATGTGATATCAGAGGACATTACAGGAGGAGGTAGGAGGAGTGGACTACAACTCCCAGCATGTCCAGCCTGTTATTATGTGATATCAGAGGACAATTTAGGGGGAGTTAGGAGGAGTGGACTACAACTCCCAGCATGTCCAGCCTGTTATTATGTGATATCAGAGGACAATTTAGGGGGAGGTAGAAGAGGAGAGGACTACAACTCCCAGCATTTCCAGCCTGTTATTATGTGATATCAGAGGACTTTAAAGAAGGAGACAGAAGAGGAGAGGACTACAACTCCCAGCATGTCCAGCCCGTTATTATGTGATATCAGAGGACATTATAGGGGGAGGTAGAAGAGGAGAGGACTACAACTCCCAGCATTAACAGCCTGTTATTATGTGATATCAGAGGACATTACAGGGGGAGGTAGGAGAGGACTACAACTCCCAGCATATCCAGCCTGTTATTATGTGATATCAGAGGACAATTTAGGGGGAGGTAGAAGAGGAGAGGACTACAACTCCCAGCATATCCAGCCTGTTATTATGTGATATCAGAGGACAATTTAGGGGGAGGTAGAAGAGGAGAGGACTACAACTCCCAGCATGTCCAGCCCGTTATTATGTGATATCAGAGGACATTATAGGGGGAGGTAGAAGAGGAGAGGACTACAACTCCCAGCATTTCCAGCCTGTTATTATGTGATATCAGAGGACATTACAGGGAGAGGTAGAAGAGGAGAGGACTACAACTCCCAGCATGTCCAGCCTGTTATTATGTGATATCAGAGGACATTACAGGAGGAGGTAGGAGGAGTGGACTACAACTCCCAGCATGTCCAGCCTGTTATTATGTGATATCAGAGGACATTACAGGAGGAGGTAGAAGAGGGGAGGACTACAACTCCCAGCATGTCCAGCCCGTTATTATGTGATATCAGAGGACATTACAGGAGGAGGTAGGAGGAGAGGACTACAACTCCCAGCATGTCCAGCCCGTTATTATGTGATATCAGAGGACATTACAGGAGGAGGTAGGAGGAGAGGACTACAACTGCCAGCATGTCCAGCCTGTTATTTTGTGATATCAGAGGACATTAAAGGAGGAGGTAGAAGAGGAGAGGACTACAACTCCCAGCATGTCCAGCCTGTTTTTATGTTGTATCAGAGGACATTAGAGGAAGAGACAGATGAGGAGAGGACTACAACTCCCAGCATGTCCAGCCCGTTATTATGTGATATCAGAGGACATTATAGGGGAGGTAGAAGAGGAGAGGACTACAACTCCCAGCATGTCCAGCTTGTTATTATGTGATATCAGAGTCATTACAGGGGGAGGTAGAATAGGAGAGGACTACAACTCCCAGCATCTCCTTCACTCGATAAATCCATCCGTTCTCCATTTTCTTCTGCTTCAAACAAAGCCCCGACCCTCCAGATCACATGACAGTGACATCATCCTAGGTCCTTTCCTACCGCCTCTCTCCACTGCTGAGCTCCGCCCCTCCTGATCACATGACAGTGACGTCATCCCAGGTCCTTCTCCACCACTTCTTTCCACTGCTGAGCTCCGCCCCTCCTGATCACATGACAGTGACATCACCCCAGGTCCTTCAGCTCTTGCAGTGCAGCAGATACAGGCAGGTCCTGGTCGGTAGTCACTGCTGTGGTGTCTGGAGCCTCTTCTTCTCTCTGGTATCAGCCATTTCTCCAGAATCCCCCTTTATCCCCGGTGCTGGGGGCTCTGAGAAGCGGGGTCTCTCCAGGAGCAGTGAGTGCGGTTCTGGATCTCACTAATGCTCTTGTCCCTGGAGGATTTCCAGCCTCTCCTCATAAAGGCGCCTGCAGTACTAGAAGCCTCCAGCTCCTCCAGTTCTCTCCTCTTCTCCTGAATGACCACCGAGGATGGACAGGAAGGAGATCAGCAGAAGAATATTAGACCTCACCTTGGAGATCATCTCCTGCTGAGCGGAGAGGTAAACTTCTCTAGATTTCTCTCCTCTGTATTGTATTCTGTAACAAGTCAGACATCGGGAAGGAGAATCCATCATAGGAAGTGATAGGAAGAGTCCGGGGTCCTGGAGAACGGCCTCCAGACCTTCCAAGTGACGGAGAACCTGAAGATCAGCCCCCAGTATGGTCAGTGATGGATCATGGGGACCAATAGTCATGTTGTAGGAGCCATGAGAAGGTAAGTAGGCACGTTGTACCCAGGAGGAGAGGAAGCAGAGGAGGAGATGGCGGAGTGTGGCCTGGAGGAGGATTTCTACCACTAGTCTGACATCTAGATGATACTGGACTATAACAAGGAGCCTCCACTACGTCTAGAGGAAAGAAGGTTTCTGCACCAACATAGAGGAGGAGTCTTTACTGTAAGAGCAGTGAGACTATGGAGCTCTCTGCCAGAGGAAGGAGTCATGGGGATTCTCTAGAAGAGTCCAGAAGGGGCCTGGAGGTCTGGAGGGTAATAATATTCCAGCTTCTAGTGACTAGATTACTGGAGATGGGGCCATGATCCCGGGAGGGATTCTGAGTGTAGATCCGGAGTCAGGAAGGAATTTCTTTCCCTAAGTGTCTCTCTCCATCCACAGGATTACACCATAGTGAAGAAGACATCGGGGGACTCCCATCATCCATGAGTCCGGAGGGTGGAGCAGGACCCCCATCACAGAGCCTCCCCCCCTGATACATGAGCAGAAGATTCTAGAGCTCACCCACAAGATGATGGAGCTGCTGACTGGAGAGGTGACACTGCTGGGAATGCTGGGAAATTCTCCAGTAACAGCACTGGAGGGGTCTGGGTGATGACGGTGTCATTGTGTTGTCAGGTTCCTGTAAGGTGTCAGGATGTGGCGGTCTATTTCTCCATGGAGGAGTGGGAGTATATAGAAGGACACCAGGATCTGTACAAGGAGGCCATGATGGAGGCTCCCCGGCCTCTGACATCACCAGGTAAGAGGAGACGAGGTGAGAAGAGGCCGTGTTAAAGCCTCAGTCCGGTCATGTGCAGTGTGTACACGCGTGTAATGACATGTAATGATAAATTCTCAGTCCATATCACATGAAATAAGACACAGACAGCAGCTAGACGGGGCCGGAGTAACTCCATAAGGTCCTGGTAAGTTGTCACAGGCATCTGGAGCCATTCTGACTGCAGTGCGTCCCACAGCTGCTGGAGGGGGCGTGCAGGGTATTCAGTCACTATTTCATGTCTCATGTAATAATCTCTCCTGTCCTGTGTGTTTCCTACAGATGGACTCATAGAAGGAAATCCCCCCGAGAGATGTCCCCGTCCTCTGTATTCCCAGGACTGTCCAGAGGAGAAGCCCCCAGAGAACCATCAGGTAGATGGAGCTGAGCCCTATACACATCTATATAGGGGGTCCTGCAGCCATAGAGGGGTCATAGATTGTGGGGGTCTCTTCTGTGGATCTGTTAGATTTCCCACCCGTCTGCTGTATTGTCCTGAATTGTTACAGATGACAAATCAGGGGGAAGATGTGACTGATATTAAAGTGGAGGATGAAGAAGAGCGGATGATGGGCGATCCCCCGTGTAAGAGTGAGGTGGAGGAGGACCTTCCAGTCCATGTCACCACAGGTATGGGATCATGAATGGAGGAAGGGAGGTTTCTTCAGGTGAGGCTCCACCTTAGAGCTGCAGTAAAGTAGCACTCCGGGCAGTGACCCCCGTGTTATGTACAGGAGCGGAGGGAGCGGTGGCTGCACATAGACGTCCTCTCCGAGCTCTTCTCTCCGTCCTCTCATGCTCCAGGCTGGACACTCAGCTTAGCAGCAGGTTGTGGGGGGCGATGAACGGCTGAGGTCTGAGAAAACCCAGTTTCCTTCATCAAAATGGCGTATTTTATAAATCTCTATATTTATTGAAACGTAGTTTCCCATTTCACCTCTTGGCCCCATCATTAATAGTAAGTCATCGGGGCGAGAGGTGTACGGAGCAGGAACACGAGCTGTGGGTATCGGCTGTATTATTAAACCTATCCCAGTCTTTTAATGCCTTAGGTGCTGCGATCAGTAGTGCCTGTGGTATCTGAGTGGTTGTATAGGGGAGGGGCTTTCTCGGCCCTCTGATCGGAGCCCCCTTGGGGAGGTGTCATGGCTCTGATCGTCTGCTATGATAGCCTGCGGCCTTATGAAGGCTGAAAGGCTGATCCTGTCTGACTGGCAGCCTGTGAAAACCCCATAGACTGTGATAATAAATTATTGTAGTCTATGGTACGGAAGATCAGAAGATCACATGTACATGTCCCCTAAGGAGCCACGAGTGAGATCTTCATGTCAGTTTTAGTTTATAATGAGCATCATAAAAATACAACCCAAAAAACCATGGCAGAAATGTAAGATATAGTGAATAAATTGGTGCCAAGAAAATATAAAACTTGTCCCACACACAAATCATCCCTCATCAGAAGTGAAGAAGGTTATGGTTCTTGGAAGGTCGGGAGGAGACGACGGAAACGCAGAAATGAAAATTGGCTCGGTGTTTAATTCCTTCAAGACAAAGCCAGTTTTCATTGGTGCATGTTTCCCCACATTCCAAGAGCCGTAGCTTAGAATTTTCCGGTCGCACACCCGTATGCGGGATTATTTGTGAGGGGGCACCATTTAATTCACCGTGTCTTGTATCGGAAAATGGGAAAAATTGTTTGTGTGAAAAAAAAAAAAAAAACAATTCCTCCAAAGTTTTTTGTACTTTGATTGAAAAAGGACACAACGTTCTTATTCTGGGGGTTAATACAATTACAGCGACACCAAATCGGTAAAGTTCTTACTTTGTTTTAATACTTGAAAAAATAAAGACCTTTAAAAAAAAAAAAAATTTCTTTACATCGCCATTTGCTGACAGTACTGTACTTTTTGTTGGCATCTTTTTTGGGCTACTTATGGCTTTTTCATCACTGTTATTCAATTGTTTGTGGGAGACAATGTGATAAAAAAATAGCAATTTTTTTTTTACCATTATGGCGTCCATGTCTTAGGAAAAACTTTTAGATTTGAATAGTGCAGACATTTACGGAGGAGGTGATGTCTGTTATGTTTATGGGTATTTTGGTTTATTTTTATATGTAAAATCAAATTTTTAGGATTTTTTGTATTTGTAAATGTTTTTTTTCCTTTTTTTAAATCTAAAACTTTTTACTCAATAACTTTTAGCCCCATTGGGGGGCTAGAACCTGGGATCTTCTAATCACTTGGTCCATAGACCGTAGTAGAAAACTATTATAGTCTATGGGATTTTCATTGCCAGCCATTTAACCATGATGGCCTTGAGAACTTTCAGCAGGCCCCAGGCTGTCATGATATCGGATCAGAGCCCCGAGATTTCAACGCGATTGGAAGGCAGAGGGAGCCCCCTTCCTCTGTCTAACCTCACAGATGCCGCAATCACTAATGACCGCGGCATCGGAAGGGTTAAATTACTGTATTATACAGCCAGCTTCCGCCATGTATGACACCGACTCAGCCCGGCAGCCTGCTCCATAGAAGTCCCGTACATGTGTGGGATTATGCCTTAAGGGGTTAACATTAAATCTGCAATACTGTCATTCTGTAATAGAAAGGTAACGCATTGTCTGACATTGGGAAGATTTATCAAAACTGACGTAAAGGAAAACTGGTTTAGTTGTCCATATCAACCAGATTTCCTTTACATCAGTTTTAATAAATCTCTAAGGTAGTCTCATTATAATAGTAGGTGGAGGACTGGAATGAGTGACAGGATGACTGCTCTGTCATTCTCTGGATAGGTCTAAATAAACATGGAGTGGACAAAGACCACAAAATGATACTAATCAAAGCAATTAATATTGTACTAAAACTGGTCTGTATGACACACCTGGGTGAGAATGTTCTGGATAAATGTGATCGCACCAGATACACTAGGTGAGCAGTTGGGCGTGGACCTCCAGAGTAGCTCCAGAAGTCATCACTATACTCCTCGAGGTAGACATGTCTGTAGACATAAAAAACACCCTCCACCTCACCTTCTGCTAAGTGTTTCACCATGTGCTATTTTTATTTCTAACAGAAAATTCCAGTAAGAATTCTGATGGAAGGTTCATGTTATCACCAGATTATAAAGTAGAAGATGAAGATATCGGGCAGAGCTCTTCAGGAGAAAACCTCATTACCCATAATGTCCATCTAGGACTTCACAGTACAGATCTATCCTATAATCGTCCTAATCATAAGGAACCTTCTTCTGACCAATCACAGATTGTTACCACAAGTACTGGGCAGAAGGAGGGTAAAAGGATTCAGTATGGTAAATTTGGAAAACGGTTCACATATAGCTCAACAATTTTTAGGCACAGAAGAGTTCACACAGGAGAGAAGCCGTATTCCTGTTCAGAATGTGGGAAGTGCTTTAAAACTAAAACACATCTTTCTAAACATGAGAGAATTCACACAGGAGAGAAGTCATATTCCTGTTCAGAATGTGGGAAGTGCTTTAAAACTAAAACACATCTTTCTAAACATGAGAGAATTCACACAGGAGAGAAGTCATATTCCTGTTCAGAATGTGGGAAATGTTTCATATTTAAATCAGATCTTGTTAAACACGAGAGAATTCACACAGGAGAGAAGCCATATTCATGTTCAGAGTGTGGGAAATGTTTTACATATATATCAAATTGTTTCAAACATAAAAAAATTCACACAGGGGAGAAGCCATTTTCATGTTTTGATTGTGGAAAATGTTTTATTACTAAAGGAAAACTTAGGGAACATCAGAGGCATCACACAGGAGAGAAACCATATACATGTTCTGAATGTGGGAGGTCTTTTATTGAGAAGTCAATTCTTGTTAGACATGAGAGAATTCACACAGAAGAGAACCCATTTTCATGTTCACAGTGTTTAAAATGTTTTAAAAGTAAATCAGATCTTGTTAGACATGAGAGAATCCACACAGGAGAGAAACCATATTCGTGTTCACAGTGTGGCAAATCTTTTACAAGTAAATCATATAGTGTGAGACATGAGAGAATTCATACAGGAGAGAAGCCATTTTCATGTTTAGACTGTGGGAAATATTTTATAAGTAAATCAGAGCTTGTTATACATGAGAGAAGTCACACAGCAGAGAAACCATATTCGTGTTCACAGTGTGGCAAATCTTTTACAAGTAAATCATATATTGTGAGACATGAGCGTATTCACACAGGAGAGAAGCCATTTTCTTGTTCAGAATGTGAGAAATGCTTTATTAATAAATCAGATCTAGTTATACACAAGAGAAGTCACACAGGAGAGAAGCCTTATCCATGCTCAGAATGTGGAAAATGTTTCACAAATAAATCAACTCTCGTTAAACATGAGAAAAATCACACCGGGGTGAAGCGATTTGCATGTTCAGAATGCGATAAATGTTTTACCAATAAGACAAATCTTGTTATGCACGAGAGAATTCACACAGGAGAGAAGCCATTTTCATGCTCAGAATGTGGGAAATGCTTTACACAAAAATCAAGTCTCGTTAAACATCAGAGAAGTCACACAGGAGAGAAGCCGTATTCATGCTCACTATGCGGGAAATGTTTTATAGATAGATCTCATCTTGTTAGACACGAGAGAATTCACACAGGAGAGAAGCCGTATTTATGTTCAGAATGTGGGAAATGTTTTATTACTAAAGCCAAACTTGGGATTCATCAGAGAAGTCACACAGAGCAGAAGGTGGTTTAATCTTCTATGTGTGGAAAATGTATTAGAAGGAAGGGGAAACAATGATTTTAACCCAACAAGTTTCACAGATTTCAAACAATTTTAGCCAATAAGGAGATTTATTTTTGGGCTGAATCAACCTGGATTGGTCAGACATCCAAATGATATTTACCTGAAGTCATCAGTGACCGGGATCCATGGAGAAGAATTGTTGCTGATATAAGGAACAAAAGAAGAGCCTTGTGTTCTGTCAGAGCCGTGAAGATGAATTGTCCCCATGAACATTTCTTCTTACTGTATTCATACCTCCACCCACACTGCAGGAGGATCCAGAGGACATAGTGAAAAAAGGAAGGACTCCCCATGAAATCTTCTGACATACTTTATGTGGACATATTGATGACCAGTCTTCATTCATACAGTATATAAAGGTAAAGGAGCTGGAACTTGCAGGAAAAAGAGTAATAAATTGAATTCACAATTTTTGAGCAAAGAAATTCTCGGATCGAACACTTGGTGCTATCCTTTGGCATAAGCAACCTCAGCAATCGTTTATTGTAAAGCCTCATTCACACTTGTGATTTTTGATCAGTCTTTTATATAAGTATTTGTAATCCATAACTTGGAGGAAGACGTGGAAATCTTTCCATTACACGTGTGTCTGTTCACGTTCTGCTCCTGGTTCAGACTTATACAAACACTGACCGAAATACACAAGTGTGTGAATGAGCCCGTTGTGTCCACTGGACTCTTATATGGGAGATTTTGTTTCCTGCTCAGTACAGTGGCTCAGTGGTTAGCACTGGTATGCAGCACGCTGGCTCAGTGGTTAGCACTGGTATGCAGCACGCTGGCTCAGTGGTTAGCACTGGTATGCAGCACGCTGGCTCAGTGGTTAGCACTGGTATGCAGCACGCTGGCTCAGTGGTTAGCACTGTTGTCGTGGGGTTCTAGGTTCGAATCCGACTAAGGACAACATCTGCATGGAGTTAGTATGTTCTCCCGGTGTCTGTGTGGGTTTCCTGCTGGTTCTCCGGTTTCCTCCCACACTCCATAGACAGGCTGATAGGGAACGTAGATTGTGATCACCATTGGGTACAGTGTGATGTTAATGTCTGTACAGCGCTGCCGAATATGTCAGCGCTATATAAGTGCATAAAATAAATAAAAATATACTTTACGAATTCTCTCCGAGTGTTAGTGATTTTTGTTCAAGTTCAGCTGCTTTATCTTTTTTTATTGTTTTATCTAGCAGAAGGACCCGGCTTTCATGGGTATACTTCATCCATTTCATTTATTGTTTCTGTGTGTTGTTAAAATATATTGACAGCATATAACAGTGACCTCTACAGTACCCCGCCCCCTTAACAGTGAACTCCACAGCCCCTCACCCCTGAACACTGACCCCCCCCCCCCCCCACACACACACACACAAGCACAGTGCCCCGCTTCCTAAAATGGGACCTCCACAGCAGCCCATCCCTTTAAAGGGGCGGGCTGCTGTTAAGGTCAAAGTTTGAACAGTAAGTTTCACAGCACCCCATTCCCTTGACATTGACCTCCTCAGGGGCCCTTCCCCTTAACAGTGACCTCTACAGCAGCCCGCCTCTTAATACTGACCTCCAGAGGGGACCGTCCCCTTATCTGTGACCTCCACTGTTTCCTGCCCCCTTAATAGAGATCACAGTACCCGTCCCTTTAACAGTGACTGCCCGAGTACCTGTTCCCTTAACAGTGACTTCCACTTTACCCCGCTCCCTTAACAGTGACCTCCACAGCAGCTGCCCGTTTAAGGCCAACGCTACATGACGACATGTATGACGACAGGCTATGGTGTCTCACCGAGACATGTGACATGCTGCGACTGTGACATGACAGTTGCAAAAAATCCATTCAAGATGGAAGCATGTAGCAGTGTAGTTGTGCCCTATGTGTCGTGTGACTTATTGTCGTCGTGTAGCCCTAGCCTAAATCTGACCCACAGTAGTGAAGAAAAATGGCTGGGTTGTTATGGAGACCTGGAGTAAAACTGTGTGTATGTGGAGACTAAGGGCCTGCTAACTTCTACTGGCTGATAAGGGACATGTGACCGTGTGTATGGCAGTTGGGATATGAGTGAAAGACTTGCAGGCTTCTATTGGCTAATGCATTTATTGGGAATATCTCAGGAATGGTACGTCCTAGAGAGCTGCGACCCCCCCCCCCCCCCCCTCACAAGATTTATTTCCAGGTAGCAAGGGATGTGTATACAAAGTTTAGTTGAACTCAATGGTTGCATTTTTGAGTGATCACGAAACATACGTATATATGTCCTTCGTTTTATATATATATATTTATAAAGGTCCATTCACACGTCTGCAAGTTGGGTCTGCATCTGTTCCGCACTTTTGCGGAACGGGTGCGGACCCATTTATTTTTAATGGGGCCGGAATGGATAGGAATATCTCAGGAACGGTACGTCCTAGACAGCGGGGTCAGAGTTAGGAGACTTGAAGTCCTATTACACAGGCCGAGGATCAGGCGACTTATTGGGAACAACCTTGATGGCATCTTTCATGGGACAACAGAAATGCTTGTTTGCCCGGGCACAGGCCCTGTGTAGACAGGATGTGATGCTGACGGATTCAGTTCACTTCAGGCTGCGTGAAAGGCCGTTATATGAGTGATGATCACTAATATACAAGGTGGTTGGTGCTCGTCATTAGCCCTGTGATGGGTAACTTCACCCTTTGACGCTACAGGTTCTGTAAACAGGTAAATCTGAAGGGGCTGAGAACGATGTAAGGAAACGCAAGACGACATCGGGGTTTTTCTTTACACACAAGGCCGTTATAGTTGTGTTACCTACACAGAACAGGGTCTACAAGAAGGGCTCCTGACTAGTGTTGAGCGAACTTGTATTTTAAGTTCGACGTCCAAAGTTCGGGTTGGGGTTATCGAAGCATCCCGTTATGGATTCCGCTACCACAGACCATAACGGCATTTGGAATCCATAACGGGATTCTTCAATGAACCCGTACCTTGGACAACACTAAGGACCTGGGGTGACGTCACCGTCATGTGATCAGTGCAGGGGGCGTGGCTCAGTACTGGATTGGATAAGAGGTGGTAGCCTACCACCTCTTATCCAATCCAGTACTGAGCCACGCCCCTGCACTGATCACATGACAGTGACGTCACCCAGGTCCTCTCCCCATCATGTGCCAGTAACAAATGCCTCTCTCCTCTCCCCCATCATGTGCCAGTAACAAGTGCCTCTCTCCTCTTCCCCCATCATGTGCCAGTAACAAGTGCCTCTCTCCTCTCCCCCCATCATGTGCCAGTAACAAGTGCCTCTCTCCTCTCCCCCATCATGTGCCAGAAACAAGTGCCTCTCTCCTCTCCCCCATCATGTGCCAGTAACAAGTGCCTCTCTCCTCTCCCCCATCATGTGCCAGTAACAAGTGCCTCTCTCCCCCATCATGTGCCAGTAACAAGTGCCTCTCTCCTCTCCCCCATCATGTGCCAGTAACAAGTGCCTCTCTCCTCTCCCCCATCATGTGCCAGTAACAAGTGCCTCTCTCCTCTCCCCCCATCATGTGCCAGTAACAAGTGCCTCTCTCCTCTCCCCCATCATGTGCCAGTAACAAGTACCTCTCTCCTCTCCCCCATCATGTGCCAGTAACAAGTGCCTCTCTCTCTCCCCCCATCATGTGCCAGTAACAAGTGCCTCTCTCCTCTCCCCCATCATGTGCCAGTAACAAGTGCCTCTCCTCTCCCCCATCATGTGCCAGTAACAAGTGCCTCTCTCCTCTCCCCATCATGTGCCAGTAACAAGTGCCTCTCTCCTCTCCCCCATCATGTGCCAGTAACAAGTGCCTCTCTCCTCTCCCCATCATGTGCCAGTAACAAGTGCCTCTCTCCTCTCCCCCATCATGTGCCAGTAACAAGTGCCTCTCTCCTCCCCCCATCATGTGCCAGTAACAAGTGCCTCTCTCTCTCCCCCATCATGTGCCAGTAACAAGTGCCTCTCTCCTCTCCCCCATCATGTGCCAGTAACAAGTGCCTCTCCTCTCCCCCATCATGTGCCAGTAACAAGTGCCTCTCTCCCCCCATCATGTGCCAGTAACAAGTGCCTCTCTCCTCTCCCCCATCATGTGCCAGTAACAAGTGCCTCTCTCCTCTCCCCCATCATGTGCCAGTAACAAGTGCCTCTCTCCTCTCCCCCCATCATGTGCCAGTAACAAGTGCCTCTCTCCTCTCCCCATCATGTGCCAGTAACAAGTGCCTCTCTCTCCCCATCATGTGCCAGTAACAAGTGCCTCTCTCTCCCCCATCATGTGCCAGTAACAAGTGCCTCTCTCCTCTCCCCCATCATGTGCCAGTAACAAGTGCCTCTCTCCTCTCCCCCATCATGTGCCAGTAACAAGTGCCTCTCTCCTCTCCCCCATCATGTGCCAGTAACAAGTGCCTCTCTCCTCTCCCCCATCATGTGCCAGTAACAAGTGCCTCTCTCTCCCCATCATGTGCCAGTAACAAGTGCCTCTCTCCTCTCCCCATCATGTGCCAGTAACAAGTGCCTCTCTCTCTCCCCCCATCATGTGCCAGTAACAAGTGCCTCTCTCTCTCCCCATCATGTGCCAGTAACAAGTGCCTCTCTCCCTCCCCATCATGTGCCAGTAACAAGTGCCTCTCTCTCCCCATCATGTGCCAGTAACAAGTGCTCTCTCCTCTCCCCATCATGTGCCAGTAACAAGTGCCTCTCTCTCTCCCCATCATGTGCCAGTAACAAGTGCCTCTCCTCTCCCCCCATCATGTGCCAGTAACAAGTGCCTCTCCTCTCCCCCCATCATGTGCCAGTAACAAGTGCCTCTCTCCCCCATCATGTGCCAGTAACAAGTGCCTCTCTCCTCCCCTCCATCATGTGCCAGTAACAAGTGCCTCTCTCTCTCCCCCATCATGTGCCAGTAACAAGTGCCTCTCTCCTCTCCCCCCATCATGTGCCAGTAACAAGTGCCTCTCTCCTCTCCCCCATCATGTGCCAGTAACAAGTGCCTCTCTCTCTCCCCATCATGTGCCAGTAACAAGTGCCTCTCTCCTCTCCCCATCATGTGCCAGTAACAAGTGCCTCTCTCCTCTCCCCATCATGTGCCAGTAACAAGTGCCTCTCTCCTCTCCTCCATCATGTGCCAGTAACAAGTGCCTCTCTCCTCTCCCCCATCATGTGCCAGTAACAAGTGCCTCTCTCCTCTCCCCCATCATGTGCCAGTAACAAGTGCCTCTCTCCCCCATCATGTGCCAGTAACAAGTGCCTCTCTCTCCCCCATCATGTGCCAGTAACAAGTGCCTCTCTCCTCTCCCCCATCATGTGCCAGTAACAAGTGCCTCTCTCCTCTCCCCCATCATGTGCCAGAAACAAGTGCCTCTCTCTCTCCCCCATCATGTGCCAGTAACAAGTGCCTCTCTCCCCCCATCATGTGCCAGTAACAAGTGCCTCTCTCCCCCCATCATGTGCCAGTAACAAGTGCCTCTCTCCTCTCCCCCATCATGTGCCAGTAACAAGTGCCTCTCTCCTCTCCACCCCCGATTATGTGCCAGTAACAAGTGCCTCTCTCCTCTCCCCCATCATGTGCCAGTAACAAGTGCCTCTCTCCTCTCCCCATCATGTGCCAGTAACAAGTGCCTCTCTCTCTCCCCATCATGTGCCAGTAACAAGTGCCTCTCTCCTCCTCCCCATTATGTGCCAGTAACAAGTGCCTCTCTCCTCTCCCCACCATCATGTGCCAGTAACAAGTGCCTCTCTCCTCTCCCCCATCATGTGCCAGTAACAAGTGCCTCTCTCTCTCCCCCCATCATGTGCCAGTAACAAGTGCCTCTCTCCTCTCCCCTATCATGTGCCAGTAACAAGTGCCTCTCTCCTCTCCCCATCATGTGCCAGTAACAAGTGCCT